>SCLD01071302.1:0-38600 GCA_004367895.1 Oikopleura longicauda | reverse complement strand
TGCTTCGAAATGATGTGTCACATGACCAAAAATGACAATCGTTAACTTAAGTCCGTCCTTAACTTAAGTGTACATGGAGTGTATTACCACTGGTGTATTTTTGTTTTTAACGTTTTTAAGATGAACGTCTTGACCTGATTTGACCTTTGTTTGGTCTGGGAGTTCTAAAGTAGCCAGCCTAAAAATCATTAAAAAACTCAAAATTGGTCCACCGGGTATAAGTTATACCGTATAAGTTATACGGTATAACCTACCCTGTGAACTCCACAGTACCACCACATCAACGAATAAAAACTTGCTTTCGAATTGGCGTCTTGAAAGCTTCAAACTTTAGGTGTCAAAAGTGCCCTAACACTTTCTAGCTGAATCATTTTTCCAATGATTACTTAAAGTATTTTCACTTAAAGTATCATCAAAATGCAAACTATCTACTAACTATTTTTCTTACTTTTTTTTAGTTTTCTCAGAATCTTTAGTTATGGACCATATTTATGGTCTACCGTATTTGTAGCCGTAGTTTGTAGCCTTTTCGCGTAATAGTTGACCATTTTTGACCAACTAAGAGCCAAATAAACTAAAGGAAGTCTCATAAAATACGTTGGCCATTAGATGACGCCAGGTTGAAAATTTGAGGGTCGCGAGTTCTTAGTTAGGCCAAGTTTAGTAAGGAAACAAGTTTTGTCCAGGTAAGATGATCCCTACCTTGGCGTCTATTTTGAAAATTTCACGGGCGGGCCCTTATCTGCCATTAGAACCCATTTGACTTTTATCTGCACTCAGATAAGGTTCATGAATCTATTTTTCCCAATTGCATAAACCGGATTTATTTTCTAGATTGTGAGATTTAGGATTTCCAGTTTAGCCCTTTTTAATGTCAATTCTATAGTTTGACACACGTGGAAATCGTTTATAAAAATAAGGTATTAAGGCAGATAGGCGGATTACGAAATGCACTCACCGTCTGAACCTCCGTCTGAGGGAAAAGAGGCTTGATTGGGTCAAGGGTTGGACAGTCCTTGGACTGGGGGTAAAGGTAGGACTTAGAAGTCCAGTTTTCTGATCTCGTTAGTTCCATCTTAAAAAAAAGTTACCTTAGTGAGTTTACCAGGTGGTGACAATTCGTTGCATATTTGTGCAAGAATTATTTGTATCAGAACCCAAAATTTCCGCAAATTGGGCCCATGTATTTTTAATTTTTCACGTGACAAGACTTTCATCGATTAAAACATGATAGTAGAGTACCGGTACGACGATCGTACGTAATCGGTCATAAAACTTTGTTTCTTTAGTCGATCTTGAGTCGAAAACAATATTTTTTTGTGTCAGAAATTCTGACTCAGAATGGCACGAACTTTGCTCTTGAAATTTTTTTGATTCCAATAAATTTTTGGCATACGAATATTCATGGAAAAAACTCAGTCAATATCTTGATCGTGAAAAAAATCTAAAGGACTTACTGAATTTCACGACCTGCGTTTTATGGACCAAATGGGCATACCGTATACCGTATGTATACTTATGACAATAAATTAAAAATTAGATACGCACGATTGCTAAGAACACGATTAGATTTTTTGTTCGATTCCCAGAAACTTGAAATTTCAGTTTTTGATTCGATCAAACACTGAGATTCCATAGTCTGACATTTCCCGTTGAATGTCATACGATATGCTCACACTTTGAGTCACATAATTCACCTTATGGAACCTGAATTTTGAGCTTTTCCCTTTTAGACCGACCACTTTGCACTTAAATCTGGACCGCTTTCGATGATAACCGAGAGGGATTACTTTAGTAACTTTATAATATTCTTACTTATTGACAAGCCGATTTTGAACGATAAAAAGCTTATTTTTAGTTAGATTTTGTAACCACGTTTCTGCTCCTGGTTCGAAAAGATAAAGATTCTATAGCCAAGGGCATTTAAGATAGGTATATAACTCCTTACATTCGTTATTCATTAGGTTAAACTGAAGTTCTTTAAGACTTGAAGAATTTTTTTATTAACTTCTGATTTCTGAATATCGGAAAATGAAGTTATCAGCTAGTTTGATTTTCGGTTTGACATCGGCTGATGGGGTCAAACAGCCATGGGAAGCTGAATGCATGGGTGAATGCTGTGATATTGAGACTTTGGGAATGTTCAAGGCCCTTGAATATACAGACGAACTAGCTCATGGATCAAAAGTAACTGTGGGATGCAAGCAACATTATATGCTTAATATTGATTATCCTGGTAAATTATTTTAGCTTAGATCTTTGGGTTGGTTTTAAATACTTTTAATTGACCTGAATTGAGCTTAGAGTCGTTTCACAAATAACTTTAGCTGATCCATATGTGTACGGAAAGCTGAAAACTGCAGCAACATGCCGATGCAATTCAGAACAAAAATGTAAATGGGTATTCAATAAAGGTCAAGTAATGTGTTCCTGGTGTCCCAGGGAATTCCTTCAAGCTAGAAAAGGAAAACGACAATCATTTATTGAATGGGACGATGGTATCGCGATCTATTATCCAATTCAAGTCGATCTTTCGAAATCAACCGATGGTTGGGCAGCTGCTCTCGACTTCAATGCTGAAATCCAAGGATTTGATCAAAATAGAACTCGAAGAGCTGATGAAGATTTTCCAATGGCTTCAGCAATGTTGGTGAGCGAAGATATGATGGATGAACACTTTAAACGATCCAGAAGAGATACAGAAGAAAGAGCTAGAAGACATGCTGAAATTCAAGAAGCCAATGAAGCCGATCCAGGTAATTTTGTTTAGGTCTCAGTCTGAGATGATTGCCCAGGTTCTTTTGACTAAATTGTCAATGAAACATTAAGGTGACGATATTAGATACACTCAATGTCAAGCTGATATTCTCGGTCGCCATGGTTTTAAAGTTCCAGAATCTCATATCACTGATACACCTGGAGCAAACTGTGATGGTGCTTCCAGTGGCGAGGATGACGGATGGGGTAATCCACGTGCTATTGATTCTTCTGCTCCTAAGTGGAATCGAAACTTCGATTCTGCTCAAAATAAATATTTGGTGCCCTTCTATTTTACTGATGCTGAAGGTGTTTGGTCAGATTCAGCCAAGATAACGGTCAGAAATAAATTGGCCGAATTCGGAAGAGATACCTGTGTGAAGCTCGTTGAAGTGGACGAGGACGATCAATCTGATGGTGGAAAGTTCGCAAATACATTCAGAGTTTTAAGAAGCCAAGGGTGCATGTCCTATGTCGGACGTCATTTCCAAAATCAAGATATATGGCTTAATGCAGGATGTGAGCATAGTTATGTTCCCTTACACGAATTCATGCATGGTCTTGGATGGTGGCACGAACAACAAAGGTACATTTCACATTTATAGCTCAAATCTTGAATGAAAGAACCGAACATTTATTTGTGTTCTGGACTTGAACTTCTTCTCTGTCTTGTAACAATGTTTAGTTTAGAGTTCTTTTTGGTCTTTAAAGTAGAAATTCCTGTGTTCTAGTCAAAGTTTTTGGGGTTCTTTCATCCCAGGTCTTAAACCCGACTAAGTTATCAAGATCAAGTAATAGTTAGAACAAATTTATTTTTTTGCTCTAGAGGAGATTACCGTGATCACGTCAAACTCTGGCCCGAAAGATGCTACATGACTGGCGGTGGATGGGATTCAAATTTCGGAACTGTCGGAGAAGCTCTTGGAAGGTGGGGAGATGATGGTACACCATATGATTTCGGATCTATTATGCACTACAGGTAAAACTTTATAACAATTCAATTATGACATTTAAAGATATCAATGTTTATTTTAATTCACATTTAGTGCACGAGCATGTGCCATAGGATCTGAGCCTGTAATCACTAAGCCCGATGGTAGTGAGATTACTTTGACTAAAACATCATCATTATCTGCACTTGATATTGCCGCTATCAATATGGCTTATCCATGCGGCGATGATCCGGAACCAACTGTTGAACCGACAACTGAACCAGGAACTTGGGAACCAACTGGCCCAATGTCAACTACTTCAGAATACTGGACTGAAGATTCTTCCACAACAGAAGAATACCGATCTACAACAAAAGAATACACTACAGAAGAGTATACGACTGGAACAACAGTGCCACCTATTCACGTCTTTGGTGGTAATATGGAAAATACAGGTGTCTCTGATTATGGCCGAATCTGGACTTTTGTTCCAAATACAGAACTTCTTAATGCAGAAAACCTGGAATCAAGCAAAGGTGAGTCGTTCTTCCTATATGACAAAGAGCATTATGGGGTCATTTATCGTGATTAATCCTTGTTATCCCCTTTATATCAATTTTGAGCCAAACAGAAACAAATTTCAAGATTTAGTCTTGACCACTAAATGGTGCCCAATTTCAATGATCTTTGGACCCACGACTTGGGTTCTTAGTTAGACCAAAGGGTTTTTATCTAACTTGGTCCTCTATTCGGTCTGTACTTTCGACACTTCGATCCTTATTAATTTACAATGATAGGATTCCAATATAATGAGTCATTATATAATTCATTATTAATGACTAAGCTTCATAAATTATGAATCATAATTTTTATCATTATTAAGTTTGGCTGATGGCATACTTTCAAAATCTGACTCCAGAAGATATCCAGAATGCAAAGAATGCGGCTCTTCTTTATTTCAAGCAACCAAATTACGACGCATCATGTCTAGTTGATAGATTCGAATGGTATCCACTCACAGGACAAGGTAATCCTCAAGCTGATCCAAGCAACCAATGATAATCAGTTCAGCTTTTATTTGTTTAATAAACATAGGCTATGTTACATAGCAATCAAACCAAGATTTTTATAAATGTATTTATGCCTGCAGTGTGCACGTTGCCAGTTAAGTTTTGATAAAGAGTATAAATTATACCGGTCGGTAATTAATCGATAGCAGAAAATGCTTATCATGACGCTTAAATTCGGTACGTGTTAAATCATTCCTAAAAAAAGTAGAAGGGTTCAAAGTTGAGAATTGAAAATACGAACAGACCGAACAGCGAACACCGAGTTTTCTTAGTTTGTCGGAGTATTTGGTACCGAGATTACGTTACTGTCAAATCCATTTTATATTGCCGAATTTGAATACCGTTTGATCGTTGGCTTGATTTTTATTTGAAGGATTTATAATTCTTTTTTGAAAATCTAATAGGCAGAGTTGGACGAACCCGTGTTTCGCTGGTTTGACCGAGTCAATAGATCTTACGGTACGATTCTTACCTCGTCTCTTATCCGACTCAGACACGGAATCATAACCTAGTGAGTCATGTGACAAGTTCATCCAACTCTGCTCATAGGGAGTACCGGAGCAATGTCATTCACTTTATGAATTTCGTCCAACAGATTCACTTCTACAGTTACTTCTCGAATTGGATAATATGATTTTCGTATCGGTATTTCAGGCGGGCTTGTAGATCGTCCGGATGGCCAAAGAAAAGGCTTACCATATGACGGTCGGAAGAATATTCGTTGATTTATGCAAAAAACTGTTTGTGAGTGAAAATTGATCATTCTCTGAGTTAACTTTTCCTGGCGTTCGTAAATTAATAACGTCTAGCTCAGAATAATTACACCTAACTCATAGCTGGATGGGCGCGCGTGGCTCTAGTTTGCCACGTCGTCTTATTTGCCCATATTTGCGATAACTAAAGTTCGCCACGCCACTGCCCATGCCCTTAGTTTGCCTCACTTTCAGAAAGTGAGTTTGCTACGGGCATGCGTGCCTCTAGATTGCCACACGTTTTGAAACTAATTTTGCCATGCCTCTAGTTTGGCTGTGGCAAGCGTGCCCCTACTTTTGCACCCCCCCCCTTTTCGCCATGCCCATCCAACTCTGGTCTAGCTATTACAGACTTTTTCAATTTTCACCAATGCCGTTATATATGGAATATAATAAGACAACAACACCAACACTACCAACGACCAAAAGCACATGATTGTTAAGTAATGCTTAAAACTTCTGGTTTTCGTAGCCAGGAAATGACCTTTCAAATAAACTTACTCTGATTATTAACATCAATATCGACATCAGTATCAACTTTATTATCATTCATTTTATGTTTGTGCGATATTTATTCGAGTTTTTTTCTGTGAAATTTTGATTTTGAACCATAATTTAAAATCTAGAGCTGATAAAAACACACCCTTGGATTTAAAATTTTGTATTATCAAGGCCGACAAATGTCAAATAGAAAAACTATCGGATTTATTAATATATTTCTGTATTTCTTCTTGAGACGGTCGTAAAGATAAACGGACATTTCCAATTAGCTCTGACCGAATCTGATCACAGCGTTCTTCAACCCAATATCTATCTCCATAATATACTCCAAAACAAAATGTCAAAGTCAGGTTCACTGCAGACATCATACTAAATAAATTTTATGAGGGTTTAAAGTGGGGTGTGTCTTCCCGATGATCATCGTCTCCATAACTATATCGCCTTATGCAGAATTTAGACCAGATGACAATCGAGAAGAAGCCCCCCTTTTTACAGCAAAACTTTTGCCATTTACACGATTTATGTATCACAGCCCATCACATAGTTGGACTGACTTGAAAAAAAAGTTTGATTTTTCGTTATGATTTGTTTCCTTTTGCTTCCGTTCATTCAATTTCTTCTTTACAGAAAAATCATATTGATTCGATCCTTTATTTCTCCTGATAACCCCCTGTTGCACAGTTAGGTGGGTCAAAATTGACGGCGAATTTTCGTTCACGATTATTCTTGCATGTGACGGTTTTGAAACTGAACCCAAGCGGTGTCCAAGGGCACGAATACTCTTAAAATATGTTTTATAATTCGAAACCCTAAATTTCTAGATTGACGCCCCTCAAAAATTGAATCGGTTATCTGACTTATGCCGGATATGAATCAATATTTATTTATTTACACATCTATGGTGGCACCCTATCGGGTTTAAATCGCATTTATAAAAATTACACACCGTAAATGTTCTCTCCGTGGCTCGATGTAGCATGACGAATGATGACTAATCAGACAAAACAGCCCTCCGAAAAAAATATGACTCATTCTACACTCTTAGACCCAGAGAAAATAGAAGTTAGCAAAAAGAAGTTGTAACACTTTACCAAAGAGAATTTTTTTTCTACGAGTTCTAAATATGTTCTATCCAATTTTTTTGATGACGTCATCCTCTTAAAATCCCAAAATTAAGATTGAATGGTTATGCAGAGTTTCGACTCAGCAACAACAGATTATGTTTATCAGATAATCCATGAGCTCTATGGGGGGTCAGGCCAAAACCGGGAAAGTTTAGTTTTAAAATGGATTCGATTTTATCGATTTATAAAAATCCAATTCTAGAGAATACGAGATTTCTTTGTAAGGTATTTATTTTAAAACAAAATAAAGTGTAGACCGATGGCTTCAAGAATTCCAAAAATCGCCTTATTCGTGGAAAATTTCAGACGAATTACTCTACTCGAAACGGAGCGTAGAGTCGATTTCCTTCGCTTCACAGGTAAGACAAGCTTTTATCGTGACTAACTTGGGTGATTCATAAAAATCGAAACTTCAAGATACGTTTAGACCATTCGTACAAAAATTCTAAAAGACTTCAATGAGCTCCCTGCCGAATCACATCAACAACTGAAAGAATCCATAATACAACATGTTCTCAAAATGGATAACACAGGATAAGGTTGAAAGATTTAAAAAAAATCCACAAAACTGATTGTCTCAAAACTAACGAATCTGATCCCTGATGAAAGTCGCTTTGAAACAACTCTGTCTGGCTCTTGCTGATTTAGTGTTACAAATGCCACAAACAAACGATTATTTATTAGCTTTATTAAGGCTGGTTTCAGAGCATGCTTTCGAATTGACTCTTCGTATGTAGATTATTTGCCGATTCAAAACCATTATAAGTGTACTAGAACAAAAGCAGACTGTTCTTCTCACGTTAATGACCGTAATACCAGAAGAATATAGAAACAAAAATTTAAGACTTGGAGATAGAAGAAGAAATCAAGTATATGAAGAGTTCGAGAAGGTATGTACAAAGTGGTTGAAGTTACGTCGAATTTTTTTAAAAAATGGTTTAAGTCGTGTCCGCAAATTCTTCATCTGATTCAACGAATGATGGAACAGTACGGTTCAGATTCAGAAGTTCGATATAAATGTTATAGAAGTCTTGAACAGTGGATTGTCTTAGGGTAAGTCACTCATTGTCGAAAAAAATATAATTTATGGATTTAGGGCTGCTCCGTCTACAATGTTATGTCGCCTTCCATTACTTCAACCACCATTCACAACTCTCTCAGACATAAATGCAAGTCCAAATGAATATGAGGCCGCAACTGATCTTATATGCACCGCACTTTATACATTTAGTGAAGATCTTGGAAGGTACTATCTCTTCCTTAAACCTATACATTATTCTAATAATATATTATATAATATATACCAACAAAATTTCAGGTATCATGAAATGGTCGAATTTCTAAAAACCAACGTTTACAAAATATCATCTATTTACAAACAAGCCAAGCAAATGGAAGATATTGATAAGTGTCATCATTTATGTCGTTTATTCACCGAACTTGGAGAAGCTCTTCTAGAAATGATTTGTAATACGCCAGGCGAAGGACTTGGAGATCTGACCACCGTTAACCTTGTACTTGATGGTTTGGATCATTACGACTGGGAGGTTTCATATGTTACTTTTAATTTTTGGTATAGATTATGCGAAACATTACAGGAATATTTTCTTGATTTTACTCCAGCTTATTATTCTACTAAAAAAAGTTCAAGTGGGTTTGGGTTTTACAGGACCGAATTCCAGAAAATTTAAAAAAGCAGAATGAAATCAATACAGAACAATTTCGTCCATTACTAGAAAAACTTTTAGCCTCACTCACTACCTTATGTCAGGTAAGACTTGACACAGTGTCAATGACACTTTTGAAGGCTTGGATATTTCATATTCTACTTTAGAATGATATGGACTCACAAGAACCACCACGCGACGATTTTGAAGATTTTAGAAATCGTTGCGGATGTGTTGTTCGTGACATTTCACTTCTTCTTTCTGGTCCCGAATGTTTCACAATCATGTTCAATGCGCTTCAAAATGAAGCTGCGATGGGATGGGACAGAACTGAAGCCATTTTATGGATACTCTCTTCAATAGCACCACAAGTCGATAGAAAACAGGATTGTCCTGCCGTTCCAGGTAAATATCCGACTTTCTCCATCTGATTCGAACCGATTAAATTAAAAAAACTCATTTTTCAGAGGTCCTAAATGCAGTATTTTCCCTCCCAGCTGATACTCACCCATGTCTTTATCTCACATCACTCAAACTCATTGGCGACCTTCAAACATGGATCAGTCACAATAAAGAAAACTGGCTTGAAAAATCAATTCAATATCTTCTCAGTGGACTGAATATAGGAATGTGTTCAAAATATTAGTTTTGTGAGGCTGATTTTCGTTCTTGATCAAAATACTGACTTTTCTTTGGGATTTGAACATTAAAATAGAAAATAACTGTAAAAAGGATTTTCAGTTGGTTTCTTCTGAGTCATTGAAACGACTTTGTACGTCTTGTCGCCGGGAACTTTCGAAACATTTAGATGGATTATTACAAGCTGTCGATACAATATTAGATAAACTTATCCCAAACGCTGCTTTCAAAATTTTAACTGGATTGTCCTTTGTTATATCAGAAGGTGAAAATTTATACTTTGAAACTTCTGTCTAAAAACTCTTTTAGTGCCCATCGATGTACAAGAAAAGTGTATTTCAACATTGGTTGGACGTCAAGCAACAATAGTTGAAACGTGTCTTGTCGACGAAAAAATATTACCGCATTTACCTTTAGGTAAGATTTTGCTGACCAGCTACCCTTCATTCTACTTATTCGATGTTTCAGACCGTATAGCTACCATATTCCGATACCTAAAAGCTCCAGAAGGAAAATTACCTCATACAAATACTGTTGAAGAAATGTTACCAATCCTAGACAAATCGCTAGATAGGTGGCAATCTGATTATCGAATTGTTGAACGGATTTGTAAATGTCTTAGATTCATCATACGATTTTTATCAAGGAATTCAGGACCAATCTTGCAGGTGAGTATCATAAAGATCTGAACATGATTGTCCAAACCTTGTATTAAGATAATGGCAGAGAGAATAGTGGCTGTGTACTCGAATCATCGTCATTCATGCTTTCTTTATCTGACATCTGTTCTGGTTGATGAAATCGGTGATAATTATTCTTTGGATTTACAAAATCTTTTTCGTATGTTGGCTGAACCTACTCTCGATTTACTCAATCAGCACGATGGTCTCAGGATTGTGATTTCATTTAGTTTAGACGTGGTTAATATTATGTGTAACGTGCTTACTCTTTCTAGTCAAAACTTAAGCTTTAAAGCTTTTGCGCCGTCAACTTTTCATCTTCTGTCTCCAACCTAATTGGTTTATAAATTGAAATCTCAAAAGACAAAATCCCGATACAGTTGATGATTGGTGTCGACTGGCTGCTCGCATGGGACAAAAAACATGTGATCATTTTTATACTCAAGAAATTTTCCCCACGGTATTTGAATCAGCTATAGCTGCCACTCGACTTGACCATAGGGACGCATCAGCGTCGGTCTATAAATTTTTAATCCAGGATTGTTCATGAAATGATAACATTGTTACATTACGTAATATATCTTGCATGGAATTTCGATGAATAAATAAAAGTGTGTTGATTCAGCACCAGACCAGATTTATGAAAAAATTTATTCGAAACTGTTTTATTTTCCGCTCGAATCATTGATTTGGCATGTTCCTTCCTATCAAAGTGATGATGTAGCAGAGCTTTATTTCCAAATGTTAAACAGAAACAAAGCTATTTTTGAACAAAGTATTAACGAAGGTAAGTTTCATGATAATTTTGACCTGGTTTGAATAATATTTTTAGGCCTAGAGAAAATCCTAACAGATAATCGTGCGCAATACGGTGCTACTAAAGATCAAATGAATGATTTCAAACTGGATTTAATCAAAGCGGATCATGAGAACTCCATTCAATCCTATATCCGAGATTTCTGTCGCCTTTATCGATAAATTCTAAAACAAATCACTGTTTGTCAGTCGAACATAATTCTTGGACACCACTTGGTGACCATTAAAAGCTGCTTACATGTTAAAATGCCAAAGGAAAGGCCTAGAATCTTTAGAATAAGTAATTCTATTAAACTGTACAGACTTCACATGAAACTGCCCAACAACTATTTCTCTATTTATTGACTGAATACATGACTGATTTCCTTTGACTTAGAGTGATGCTTAATCGGATAAAGAGGTTGCCCAAATGGTTAATTGATAATAAATGGAAAACCTTATTCGGAACCGCTGGATTTGGATATATTGCCAAATGGAAATATGGAGATTATCTTCATAGTAAGGGTTGCTCACGCCAAAGAAGTTGAAAAAAGTTCTTCAGATTTAAAAATCGTGAACAATCCTTTCGAAGTATGGAATTGTCTACTGCTGTTGAATTAGCTCTGGCAAAAGGATCAGAACCAGCAATGGGTAATAAAATAGATAATGTAGTAGTTATTCTCAATCCAATGGCAAATGGAGGATTTGCTGTTCAAGCTTATGAAGAAAATGCAAAACCAATTTTTGATTGTGCTGGTTTTGATCTTACTGTAAAGAAAACTGGTGAGAAAAACGTCTACCCGAAATCTTAACTATAGCTCGGGTGCCTCAATATTTACCAGAACATTTCAGAATATGTGAAACACGAGCGTGATATAGCAATGGAAATAGAGCCGTGTGATATTATTGTTATAGCAGCTGGCGATACAAGTGTTCAAAATGTTATAACCGGACTTAACCGACGACCAGATGCTTCCAGATTTAAGGATACAAAAATCGGAATTCTGCCAATGGGAAAAACGAATAAGATTTGGAAAAATTTTTCGTCTGGAAGAGAAGATACTTGGGAGATTCCATATGGTAGGAATATGAGGATAACAGAAGCTGCTAAAACAATTATCGATGGTCATACTAAAAAAGCCAATGGCTTGGGTAAGAAACGGCCGATATTAAACTAGCAATCTTTAGTTTTCTCTAGCAAACTTAAGTTTATCTTAGCACTCACAACCGATTCGGGCGTGACAATTTATACGATGAGTGGCCTCCGATGGGGACTATATTATGATATTGAAAAACGGGCTGAAGATTATTCTCTTCCACCATGGTGGCAAAAGGGCAAACTCGCGCGGTCATATTTGGTTTCGTATTTAAATGGTGATTTTGACGATGCTCGAAGTCTCCATTTAAAATACTCTTCTCCATCAAGCCCAGAAGAAATCGAAAAAGAACGAAACGAAAAGGTTTGTAAAAAGCTCTGTCCTACAACGGTCTGGCTGAAATGTAAACTTCGGTTAGGCTGAAATAATTTATAGGCTGAGCAAGAAGAAAGGTTTAAGCGATTAGCATCTCAGTACAGAGGATCCACAAGCTTTGGGTTTGGTCGAAGAAAAGCTCCAGTAGCGCCACCTAGTGAAACACCAGTTAAAGACATTGATGAGTCGAATGTCAATTTCAATCATGAAACGAGTATTAATACGTTCGAGATCAACTTTAATCTAAATCACGAAGATTTGAATCATTCAGTGGATATCCAATCCGAAAATGCCATACCAAAAGATTTAGAATGGGGATCGATATTATTATTTATTCAAAAACTATTAAACAGAAAACAAGATTTTGGCAATTTTCAAAATATAAATCAGAAGAATTTGTCTGTCGCTGATTTTGAAATAATTCCAAACATAAAGGATTTTGATGAAGATAAAAGAGAGAATTCTTTTTATTTAGATGGAGAATCATTTATTCCGGAAAGGATTTAAAATCATTTTTTTAAAGTTCGATTTGGAGTAACTACTGACATCTAAATAAGGCCACAAGTTTCATTTCGTTTTTGACCATCGACTTTACGTTACTTCAGAATGATGATTTTTTATCAAAGTGCAAACTGAAAGCTAAATTATTGCCAGAACATTTTAATATTTTTTGTCACTATAAATAATTGTATATTCACCGCCGGAAACCTATTAGAATTTGTTTTAGAATGAGTAAAAGAAATGTGGAAGATGAGATTGATTCAGGAGATGATGAAGAAGTCGAATTAAAAAAGAAAAAAGTCGAAATCGAAATCGACGAAACCGCAGCTGAAAAGAAATTAAGGTAATATATTGTTATATCGTCATCAGTCGAGTAGTTAGAATCAATGCCATTTTAATCGAATGATATTTATTAGATAGACTGATAGAGGATTTCTCATTGTCGAATAATCAATATAATTCTCTCATATTTTATATGAATTGTACTTCCACCAGACAAACTTTCCATTATTTCCCCAAAACATTCAGATCGGTCTTTATACTTTTGAAATTTATTTTTAGATTAGCAAAAGAATACATTTCTCAGCTGAAGGCTACACGTGATGGTGACGTTGATGACGAAATTCGTGATGACGCTCTAGAAGCAGCAGGAAAATTATTCAAACCATCAGCGGAACATATTCGACAGGTCTTCGATAAAAAACAAATTGAAACTCGATTTTGTAAAAATGGACATTCCAAAACACCGACAGGTACTTTATTACACCGCCGGGGATATAATTTGTCTTTGCATGTCTGACTGAGAGTGTTCGAAGACGTGCTACAAATGTGACGGGCATTGAATGGGGCTAGTTACTAAAATATGCCAAATTTGTAAGAGAGCCTCGTATAAAATTAATGACTTTCAAACTCAGAAACTGATCGATCATTTTTTTCAAGGAAGTCAAAATCGAACGAAAGTACCCATCGGTTGTGGTGTTTAAACCGCCAGATGGTGCTTTCCGAGACGAAGTCCCAACCGTTTGGCAACGCCAAATTCTTGAAAACTATCTTATCAAACAGACGTTACAGTTTAAATGATTGTCATTACCTAAACTAGAACCAAGGAAATCGCAGTCCTTTACGTTGCTCTCTGCCATAAAAAGATAATTTCACAGTATTTAATTTGGTGAATCTATGACGCTAGCAGTCAATATAAAACTGACGGATATTTTAAGCTGTGGCATACCACCCAGATAACGAATCAGGCCGGTTTTCAAATCCAGATTTACCGTTGGCTTTTTAAGGTCTCTATTCGACTAGAATTATTTTGAGAACCTTTCCAAGTCTATAGTGGCGGAAAAGATGGAACATTAATAAGATGGTCAGTCGAAGGAAATTTATCAAAAATGAAAAGAATTAAAACGATTCAAGGTGGAAGAAAAGACATTGAAAAATATACTGGACATAAAAAATCTATTTTGGCTGTGGCCGTGAATACTGCAGGCACACTTGTGGCATCAGCTGATGAGAGTGGGAAAATCATAGTTTGGAATCAAAATTTAGGAACCAGGTTTTACATACAGAATTTATTTTTGTCGTAAGGTGACACGAATATCTTTCCAGTGTTATGGCATGTTAACGAGTGTGGTAGGGTCTAACTAAAAGCTCAGCACATTATATCACGTTATGCTGATTTCCTTTTTTGCAATGGAATAAAACGAAGTTTTAATTGAATCAAATGAGACCCCGTTGTTCAGTATTTCAGTCTTTAATTTGAAGTTCTGAATAAATTTACAGTGATCTGTAAACACACAGTGATCATAACAGTGATCTTTTTGATGAATCATAAACATTATAAATTTTGGTAAAATCTGTGAAAAGAATTTTTTCATCAGTTCACTGATCATAAAAAAGCAGTTACTGGCTTGGTTTTTAGACGCCAAACTTCGCAGCTTTATTCATCTTCCGTCGATAAAACTGTCAAAGGTAAAAGATAAAAGCAATTGAACAGATTTCAACTAGGAAGTCGGTACTATGTCCGCGCTTACCATCATTTAACGAATGGTCATAAGTTATGACTCATAACCGTGACATTTTGAATCTGAGCACATCTAACTTATAAAATCTTTTTATTCAAGTTGCCAATTCGAGCGTCCGGAATATGTCCTCTTTCAAAGATATACTTCCTCTCCACAAACCTTTATCACAATACACTACCTGAAAGACCCATCGAAATATTTTTGTATAGATGGTCATATCATGATTTTAAGCACGTTGGCTTCGTAATACCCAAAATTGTCTAAACCGTAGGAATTTTGAAGGCTCACAAGATCTGAATAGATGACAATCTATAAATTTTATTTTAGTATAGACTATACTGTATAGTACACAGGTAGCGCAAGTGATTTTCGACAAATCGTTCAAAAGTGACCCAAAATAGCCTTAGTTGGCTTAAATCCCGGTTAGCGTAAAGTTTTTCAGGACGTTTTTTCGTTCAGTATACCACCGGTGTTAATTTGTCTACTCTTTATTAAAAAGTAAAGGGGTATCACTCTTGCGAATGATGAAATCGTCCGAATTCCACATGCTTCGCTCAATCTCATTTCATCATTCTAAGGAGTGATACCACTTTATTTCTATGTCGCCAACGATATAAAATTAAAAACATATGTACACTGTTAACCGTAAAAATCGCTTCGACCTATATACTGACCTTTAATCCAACTTAAATGACCCTTTTATTCGAAAATGACCTCGTAAGATGCTATTATTGTATTTGATTTATTATTTAGTATTTGATTTGGAAAGCAAATCATATATTGAAACACTTTTTGGTCATCAAGACGCTGTTCAAGCTATAGACGCAAATCTAAAAGAGCGCTGCATCACAGCTGGTGGTCGGGATAATACAATTCGAGTTTTCAAAATTCCAGAAGAGACACAACTTCTATACAGGTGAGATTTTTCTCAAAATTAAAATTTTGCTTATTGTGTTGATCATTTTATCGCTTTTTACAATCATTTCGACTAATTTCTTCGATTGTTTTATCTGTATATTTTCCGGGTGCAGTTGCAAACTGCCCTCCAAATTACCACCACTTTTTTAGGGTGTCCCGATTTCTGAATCTAGTTTTTTATATATATAAATGAACCCAAGGCCCAACAGGCGGTTTATAGACTTGTTCAGACTTTATTCCGTTTGTTGAAAACTTGAATCAGGAATGATCTCTGAAGTTTTTCAGATCATGGTGGTTTAAATGTACAAAAACGTACGAGCACCTTCTCAATCTTGAGTGCAAAATACGTATTTATACAGTCAATCCATTTCAGTTTTTATTATTTTTGTTTGTTATCTCTATGGGCCTGTTATCAGATTCATATTCGGTACAGTCGTTTTAGTCTTCGGACTTATCTGACTGAAATTACTCGGGGAGTGGTGCTTAAAAATGGATGGCGTCTCTTTTTACGACATTAATATCGATGATGAGCCGAAAAAGTACCGGCGTTAATAAAACGCCCATCAAGCCTATACTCAGCTTATTTTTCCCTTCGACAAGCCATTTTCTACTCTCAATTAGGGTCTTTTCATTTCAGTTAAATGTGGCAGGGTCACCCGGTGATGGGTCCACACGGTATCCATTCATTTTTACATGTCCATGTCGTAATATATTCGTATTTACAATATTACTAATGACAAAAATTACGAAATTATCATCAACAAGCAAATTAATGCACTGTTTAAATATCCAAACAAATTTGCATAAACAAACAATATATCTATATGAAGGTCCATATCCGGTTAAATATTGGACCAAAATACACAAGCAAGAGTTAAGGTTTCCTCTGCAACCCCTGGTTCACGTTAAACTTTGGGGGACGTCACCTAATAATATGGATATATACTAGTGGATTATATATTACAAGTGTTATTTTGTAGTACTACTATTCACACAGCACTAACCTCTATATAAATAGGACTTTCACATAATATGAAATGCATAAATATGAACTTGCGTTAACAGCGCGACTCGCAATGTTTATTTGTTTGACAAAAGCATACGGATTAGCAGTGTAGGCTGATGGGAACACACTTATCCAACATATATTTTATAAATATGATATTTGAAATATCATAACTTTTTACTTCTTCCAGCTTGTTTGACACTATGACAACCATTGAATGTTTTTGTATGATGTCTTCATAAAATGGTCGAATCGTCACAGTCGGACCCTCTTAGAAGATTACAAAAGTGTCTTGAACTTCTCCAAGTAGGGCAATATGTAAATAAAGAGAACAGCTATAAGCTAATATATAATTTGATCATTATGAAAACGATTTAATGTTGCCAGATCAATCCCATTATGCATTTCAAAAAAATTGTGCATTTGTCACGTCTTAAATCTTAACTCCTTGCCGCATTTTTCGACACTTATGAGTAATATATTCCAATGATATCAAAAGAATCTAAAAATAAGAAAACAATCAAAGGCTTGGGGCGTCTCATGATGAATTTACTCATTGATAAAGAGAATGGTATTAATGTTGTCAATTATAAACTGTAAGAGAAAATTCGTTTTTAACTCCCATCATTGATGGGCCATCAAATATCTTTAAAGTATAATGAGCTTAGAAATAGTTAAAGGCTATAAAAAGATTAATAATTCGACTTTGAGACATAGAAAGAATTCTTATAATTTGGGCGGATCTAGTAAACAATGGTCTATATTGATGTCGTTATTTAAGTTGGACCGACACGTGACAAAGGTTTAAATGCCTAAACAAAAAATTTGACGTTTTTCAACTTGACATTCAGAAATTCGTCACGTGTAATTCAAATTTATGTCTGCTCAGCATTTGTAACTATATGCTATGTAAATACGCTCTGAATACACACTCTGGTGGTGAAGTAGGCTCTTCAGAGCCCTTGATAATAGCAGTAATATCAGTAGGAAGTGTCCTTCGCACCTAATTTTTAATGCGGCTTTAGCAGTAAACACAATACTCACAGTTAAATATTTTCAAAAACGCTTTTTTCAAATAAATTCCCATTCAAACGCAGAGAATAAGACTTCAAAAATGAATTCCATAAATGAGATCAAGCCAGAATTTTAATGGTGTCAAATGTTAGCTGATATATGCCTACTAAATCTTATCCTGAGATCTGAAGGTACCTTATGTTACATAAGTTATGTAGAATTCAATTAAGATAAAAGTTGTATGATAACTAGAAAGTTTATTCTGTTTAATAATGATCATTTTATTGTATAACAAAACGAAAATACATTGTATTATACAGTATAATTTATACTATTAGTCAGATTGATTTTACCATTATGATTCAATTTATGATTCCTTTGAGCGATTAAAACGACTCATTCCATTTTTCCTCGAACTTTAGAACAGACTGTAGATTAGATATGATTTGGAACTTAACCCCTTAACTACTTAAGTGACCCTTTAAGTTGAATTGGCCAATAAAGACCGCATTATATAATTGATGAATTATAGCTTACGTGCAAAAAAAGCCTTTTTTGGTATTAAAAATTCCAAAATCTTAGGTTTCGTCGAATCGTGCTACTCTGATAGTGTGATTGTGATTATCGCATTCTGAATGAAGATTAACACGTTGTTCATAGGGGCCATCACGGATCAATTGATGCCATAGGACTGTTAAACGATGAATATTTTGTTTCCGGAGGGGATGATGGAGCAATTAATTTTTGGAGTGCAAAGAGAAAGAAACCAATTGCAGTTATACGAAACGCTCATGGAGGCGGTTGGATCACGGGTAAGTTTTCAAATTATATTTCAAAAGAGTTTGATGTCATATTTAAGCGCTTGGGACATGTTTGAATTCTGATTGTTTTGCATCCGGTTCATCCGATGGTTTTCTACGATTTTGGCGCGTGACACCGGACCGTTCTAGAATTGAGCAATTTCACGCTATGAAAATGGTAAGTTTCTCCATTAAATTAACTAGATTGTTCTAAACGGGTCCACTCAGTATTCTTCAGAAACCGGAAATGACGATCTAAGGAATTGTGGATAGTATATATAAGTTAATAGTTTAATAGCTTTTATGACAACCAACTTTAACCAGGTTTAACGAAAAGGCCTAGTTAGTAAAAAATAAATACAAAAGAGGCTCTTTAATATATAAGATTCTTATAATAAGATGTTCGGATTAGTCAAAAGCGATATAGAAATTTAACTCGACCGTCATTGCGTATTTTACCGGAACTATCTTTGTGGACACCTGCATCCAAATAATGAGCGGACCTTATTGATTGCATAGTCTGAGATACTTTATTTGGACAAATATATTTACATTGCACCAAATCAGTACCTAGGCTACTAAAAGTACATTTTTTGACTTTAATTTAAGGAAGGAATAATTAACAGTATAAAATGGAGTTCTGATCAACGCAGTGTTGTCATTGCCATAGGCCAAGAGAACAGGACCGGAAGATGGATTGTTAATAAGAGATCAAGAAATGGAATTTATTGCATCAAGTTTGCAAAAGATTTGAAAGGAATTGGTTAAGAGTACTGCCGCCGGTGTCAGTCATTATAACCTGCAGATAACGGATAAATCACTAGAATTACCTCAATGACGTCAGAGAACGAAACTTTCATATGTCTATCGGTCAAAATTCTATTCATGTGATAGCATTAGAGCAAATTACGTTAATATCACCCACTGTGGAACCATCTGTGTTAATTTCAGACTAGCAACCACCAATTAAGATTCACAGAATGATGAAGAGGATGAAGAAAGCTCAGAAGAAGAGACCACAGATGATCAAATGTCGACCTAGAGAAAAAAGGATATGAAAATATAAAAAAAATCATAAAATTATTATTATTTATTAAATGATAACAAAAATATATAATGATTATAAATTATAATTCAGACCGGGAATCGTTTAAAATGAATGACAAAACAGTTTGGTGGATATTTTTTATCTTAGGGTAAGTATTTATATTTATTCTGATTCTAGAGTCACCGAACACAAATAATCTTCAACCATCCAAAATATTAATTGAAAGTACCCTTTCAGAGTTTTGAAATGAGGGTACCTCAAGAACTAGTTTACTCATTCTAGGATCTCTTGCTATAGCAGTCCATAAAAATAAATTTGATTATTTGTGTTCGGTGACTTTACGTATCTTAAGAATGGGAACACTCCTTCCTTGGAACTTTTTTATAACGCCCAACGCTTACTGGCTTGAAAAGCTACAAATGGAGCCAACCACTGCCACGGTTTGTGTCTTATCTCTGATTGGCCATTCTGATCATGTGTGGCCTCTCATTGGTTAATATTTAATTATTATAATAGGAGAGACGATCTATCGAAAATGGAACCGACACAAATGGAACAACTGAATCAACAGCGAATGTTTATCAAAGTTTTTGGAATTCTACCATGGCATTGGCTACGATGGGAACCAATTTTATCATGTGCTTTTTAACCTCGTTTATGATGGTAGGTCAACCCATTTGGAAGGCCCAATCAAAGTACAGTTTTGTCTTTAAATGGTTATTTTTTTAAAGAAAATCACCATTTGTGATAATAGTGTAATAACCAACGAGAAGCTTGTATTTAACTGTATCTAGAACATTGTCTCGAGACATAAACGATTTTACATTCCCATTGCTGGTATCGGTGTTTGCTTTGCCATCGTCGCTGCTATGACTCAGATTGATTCCACCACGTGGGTTCCAACATTTTTTGGCCTGACCATGATCAATGTCGTTGTTATCACCGCTTTTTGTGCTATTTTCCAAGCAAGTTTGGTATGTAACTGTTAAATTGATCCAAGGTTGTCTAGAATTCATCATTGAATAATTATTCTTCTAGTCGCATTTTCTGGAATAAAGTTTTAGTTTGGTCATAGTGGTGAAATTGGTGGTGTCATGTCTGCTGTCATGGGTGGTCAAGGTGCTGGTGGTGTCTTCGCCAGTTTGGTTGATATTCTTGCCAAGTTATTCATGGGAGAAAGTTTAGCCAATGCAGCATGTTTGTACTTTGTTATCGCAGTCGTTTTTATGGTCATTTCGGGTAAGTCAATGACCATGATTCATGGAGCACTTTTAAGAATACATTATCTTTTCCAAAAAAATATTAAAATTAAGGATTCTGCTATTATTATTTGCAACAAATTGATTCCTATCAAGAGCAGCTTATCCAAAATGAAAATGGAAATGAGGACGAAAAAATTGAATTGAAAGACGAATTAAAAGAAAGTTCACATGACCAAGAAACTGCTTTTGGTGCTATCAAGAGGGTCGTCTGGCCATATCATCTCACCCTTGTTCTCACCTTCGCCGTCACTTTGTGTGAGTCCATACGACAGCTCAGATAATTCCTCTGTCAAGATTTATTGTTTCTCGAATCTAATCTTATTTAAAGCGCTTTTCCCTGGAGTTGTAGTTCGATATCAACCCATCAACTACGATCCCGAATCTGCATACTATACACGATTTTTCCACACGATATGGATCTTCATGGGATTCAATCTATTCGATTTTATTGGTCGTATGGCCTCTGGTCCTTTTACTCGAAAAGATAGTATATTCAATATTATCAAGAAGGATCAGGTAAATATTAAAACAATGTTGAAACAAGAATTCATAAATCTGTTATGCCAGACTGGAATAGAGGCCAGTTATAAGAATGTATTAGATCTTATTTATATTTTAAGCCATTCCGATTAATATTATGTGCCGTTCTGAGGTTTATTTTCGTGCTTTTGTTCATGAAATGTAATATTGCAAAAAATCCGGATGCTCCAGAACCATGGTTTAAGAGTGATATTATTTTTATCATTATAATGGCTTTATTCTCGTTTACAAATGGACTTTTCTCCAGTATAGGTGAGCTCGGTGATACAACCCTGATCAAGTATCTTATGTATTTTTTAAGCCATGTGCTATGGTCCCCAGGTGGCACCGGAGCATCTCCGCGAACAAATTGGTGGTTATTTGGGTACAACACTTGTTGGTGGTCTATTCCTTGGTGCTTGTTTGTCATTTGTATTTGTTCCATTATCAGCTGCTTTATGATACCTTCATTCGTAGTTTTAATCATCTCAGGTGATGTCGTCATGACTCATCATTTAGGATTATAACATGTAGGATGACTGATCTGGATGATCTGTAGGCCCAATCCGATGACCGATTTGGTCTAAACCCCATTTATCAACTGTTACTGGTCGTTTTGAGATTTTGTACAGGAAAAATCTTGTAGAAACTCCAACCTTTGAAAATATTTTTGCTGTACCAAAAATCAAAATCCTATCAAGAAAAATGCAAAACCTAATATGTACTGTTGCTATCAAAATAAAAACACTACCAGACGAGTTTGTTGCAGCAGAATTCGTACTAAACTTCCATATTCGACACGAAAACCAATTAAGGGTAGCAACTTCGGTTCTGAATTTCTTTCGTCAAACTATATGTTCCTGGAACCATTAATATTTATCCAATTTATTTAACGAAAAAGCTGCCCTTACGGTTTTTCTGAGTATCCTTAATCCGTCTGGAACTCTTGATTTCTCTTTTATACACTCTTCACTTTATCTATGTTATAATCACTATGATGCCACGTAATTCCTTAATGACGATGACGTCACCATACCATTAGAGGCCCATTTCCTGACCAAAATTTCACAAATCTGCAACACGCCTCACACCTATCTATAAATATTGATACGGCTCCGCCCAATCTGTGCGTTTATCGAAAATAAATATTCTCCAGAGCCTTTTAATCTCATTATTTAATCATTGTTCATCTTTGTTAAAGAAAAAGATGCGTCGCCGTAAATCGGAAAGTAAAATAATAAAAATACAAGAAGAGGCAAGATGGCAGCCAGCAGATGATTTAAAACTAAAAACTGCATTGGAACAAGTGAACGATATTAATTTAGTTCATCAGGCAATCACTTTTTCGTCTTATTTCACTTCAAATGAACTTGAATCCAGATGGAACGAACTACTTTTCAACAAACGTAAGATTTCAAAATCAAGCCCATACTCTTATACCGTAAAAGTTATACGGTATAACTTATACCTTATTATCATGTCTTAGAAATATCGCTTTCTTCGCAATACGAAATTTCATTACTTCCAAACGATAGAAGAATTGGAATCGTACGCCAGTCTGCTCTATTCTCAGAGAACGAAACTACAAAATTACAAAAAATCGGACTTCTTGAAAAACCTACCGAAAAATTTTTTGAGAAAACTTTATTAGAAGGTGAGAATCTGATTAATTTCCAGAGAAGTCTTCTGAAGTGTCTTTGGATACTAAATGAAAAATATTTAGATAAATCCACGACAAAAATATTCCATTGGTCTCGTAGTGCTCATTGTCTTTTATCACAATGGCAGCTATTGTTCAAATATAATCTATTAAGTGGTCAAGTGGTAAGTAAAAGTTTAAAGTGAAGACAATGAATGAGTAATCAGTATAAATTGTCATTATGAGTCATCATTTTCTATTAACCCACGCATTTTTTAAAGATACCTCATCCGTCTCAAAGTGAACATCATCAGGACGTAACTTCGAGCTATGACGACCGAGAACTAAATGTAAGTATCCTGATTTTGACCGTTCGGTTAGCTGTGATTTTGGATCACCGAACTGAGAGAAAATTTAAGATCGAAACAGAAGCAGAAACTCATTCTAGATGGAACAGACGAAAAATTTTAAAACTCGAAAAAGAAATTTTAACGCTGGAAAGTTTTATAAATGACACAAATTGTTGTGCCACAATAAATGGAGATTTTACACATTACGAAATATCTTCCGATCAATCAATTGTGAGTATATTTTTATCTTTACCCTGGTAGACATCTATTTCCAATGAGCGATAAGACTTTCGATAACTCAAAATCTCTAAGAGGAATGTTCTCTTAGTAGATGAAATCTTCATCTTCTCTATTGTTTACGTTCAAAATAGGCGTAGGCAGTGTAAGATTCTACAAAGAAATAGATGTCCACCACTGGTAGAGATAGGTGTTGCTTTATAAAATATGATATGAAATTAATTCAAAGATCATTATTGGACGTGGCAAAGAGTCGGATTGTGATTTAGCCAATGAAATAAATGCGAGTAGAATTCATCGTCGCCAAGGGAGGTTTTCTTTGTTCACAGTTTCACTTTTCTTAAATAACTTTTCTTATTCAAATGAGAAATGTAATGTTTAAATACAAAATTTTATGGTACATAAAGCACTGCTTTTGAAAACACGAAACAAAGCTGAAATTCGAATTTGTCATCAGAAGAATGAATATCCGACATTTATTATAAGAAATATTGGCCACAGGGTGGTATCTGTCAACGGGCTTCAATTACTCATGGATGACGAAGTTGATTTACATCATGATAGGAACGGGATAACAATTGAACAATATCTCCACGTATACATGGTACATTCATGTATTTGTAAATGAATGGGACCATATAACTCGTTATTTATGAATGAAGTAACATTTGAGCGAATTGTTATCCAAAAAGTCTTATCCAAGTAGAGAATATTGACTTGTTCTTTAGTATAACACCTTCTTCATTATAAATCTTGATTATCACTGCCTCCTACTGACGAATCCTGAAAATCTAACAGATTATTAATTATCATACTTATAGATAAATGGGTTTTGAAACAAGTGGTCCCAATGAGGCCATGGTCGTATCTGGATGCGGTTATCAATCACCTTGTATGATTCCCGGTGGACGAGTTTGGGTTTGGCCAATCATTCAGGATAGTCTTCATTATTACAGTCCTATGCGGCATAGGCTATGCCGATTAGTTACGAAAAAGTGAAAGGGTCTTAACGTTAGTATGTAAACTTATAAAAGCGAATTCAACGAATATCTTTGAACACAATGACTCTTCAAATTACATCTGATCACGTGAATACAAAGCAAGGTGTACCAATATCATGTATCGGGGTAGCTCAAGTCAAAATCGAATCTAGAAATCAGCAAATGTTATCCACAGGTAAAACCAATTTTCGCATGGCGAGCATGTCAAAAATTTTCATAATTAGCTTGCACCCATTTCCTCGGAAAATCAGAAGAAACTATTCGAAATATCGCTCTTGAAACTATGGAAGGACATCAACGCGCTATCATGGGACAAATGACCGTAGAAGAAATTTACCGAGATAGAAAAGCATTTTCGGTAAAAGTTTTCGAGGTGGCATCAACCGATTTACTGAATATGGGTATTTTTGTCGTTTCGTATACATTGAAGGATATTCGTGATCGCGACGGATATTTGAAAGCTCTTGGTATGGGTCGAACAGCCCAAGTTAAAAGGTGAGCCACGTGGTAATTGTCAAATATGTCATTTTTCGTTCAGGGATGCTCGTATTGGTGAGGCTACAGCAAAGATGGAATCCACTATAAAAGAAGCCGAAGCTGAGCAGCAGAGAATGATGTCAAAGTAAGAAAAAAGTTAATAGAAATACCCCGGGATTAGACATATTTTTAGGTTCGAAAATGATACTCTTATCGCTGAGGCAAAACGAGAATATGATTTGAGAAAAGCAGCAAATGACCAAGAAGTTCAAACACAAAAGGCTATCTCCGATCTTGCTCGCGCTTTGCAAGGTACATCAATACAAATAATATCACAGTCAGACACTTTTACGTATTTGTAGCTCCTAGCTTATGTTAAATGACTGATTTAGATGCAAAAACAAAGCAGCAAGTGAAAAATGAAGAAATGAAAATAAAAATCATTGAACGGTCGCGTCAAATTGAACTTCAAGAGCAAGAAATACTTCGTCGTGAAAAAGAACTTCAGGCTACCGTGATGAAACCAGCAGAAGCCGAAAAATATAAATTAGAGAAACTGGCAGATGCTGAGAAGCAAAAGAAAGTTCTAGAAGCTGAGGCTGAAGCCGAATCAGTTCGTGTTCGAGGTGAGGCCAAAGCATTCGCTATTGAAGAAAAAGCAAAGGCTGAAGCCGAACAAATGAGAAAGAAAGCTGAAGCATGGAAAATGTATCAAGATGCGGCCATGGTTGATATGGTTCTCAATTGTCTCCCCAAGGTGGCAGCAGAGGTTGCAGCACCACTCACAAAAGCAAAGAAGATAACAATGGTTTCATCTGGTGGTGGCGAAATTGGTGCCGCTAAATTGACTGGAGAAGTTCTAGATGTTGTCAATAGACTCCCCAACTTGGTCGAATCTATGACTGGTGTCAAACTGAGCCAAGCCCTTGCTTCAAAGTAAAGTGAACCCACTGTGTTACCGACCACTTCGTAAACTGTTACGAATAAGGACCTCGAAAATTGGACCAATCAAATTCTAGCTTGGTGATCTTGTCTTTCTCATCGGTCGGCACTCGCGACAGGTGGCGTCAGACATCATAACATTTGTAAAATCAGGTCCCATGACTAATTAACTTTTCAGCTAATATTCATCATCTCGTCCGTCTGTTACTCCCCTGTCCGCGAGACTCTTGTCGACCACTGTCCAGGTCATTCTTTCCTGGATTTACTAATAGCTACCTGCAAGTTAATCTTCATTTATTCCATTTTTTTTCATGTGACATGTTGAACCCTTAACTAGAATTACGAATTGTGAGAAGCACATATTTGTGATTTCGTGCAAATCGTCAATACTCGAAATCGTGTACAAAGCGAGCACCATTGCATTACTTTTTCGTGTACGGTTTCGAATCCTTAAACCATCATGATAAAAATCACGTTTTCAATGAACGTGCCTTTCCGAGCATAACTTCCTAAACAGCAAGATTTCCTAATATTGGTAGAGCCGCAGGTCTACCAGTGATATTCAAATCAAACTTCTTTTATGTAAAATGTTGTAGTCAGTCATTACCTTCTAATAAACAATTTTGTCCCCATTATAACTCTTACAAAACTGGTTTATCGTATAATTGCATTTTAGATGGCATCCGTAAGGTGTAAGAATGGACCAAAATGTGCGGCTTAGGCTAACAGTAAAATCAGCAAAAGAACTAGCAAAACGAGACTTATTTCAATATCCATCACCATTTTGTCGAATCACAATTGATGGTTCAGGAACGGCTTTCAAAACTTATTGATACGTTTTAGGACGCATTGATAAATAACATCTTAAATAATCGATCGAACCTTTGACATGCTTGATTTGGAGTTTGCCGATCTTGTGGCATCATACGAATTATTCAAATACAGAATTATTTTGAGTGATCAGCATTATTCTGGCGTTTTTTTTCTCCAGAAAATGGAAGACTTACCCACCTCCTAAATCACGTGGTAAAAGCCGAAACGTGGAAGTCAAATGTTTGAGCGTTCAATATTTTTGATATTCCAACATTCATGTGATTCTTGTGTAAAATTTGATCATTTTTGAAGCTTGTAACAGCAAATGTAATTCATACTAAGGTAAAAAATGGATCATGTGAGCCCGAATTCAACCAATCGTTTGATTTGTCTTTGACAAGAACAGACTCGGTCACGATTCAAATACTTGACAAAAATAAAGTCCACAAGAAACCCCGCAAGGCCTTTTTGGGCACAGTGACCTTGACATCGCAGTCGATAAAGAGGCTCAAGGACAAGGGCATCCATCGGCATAATCTTACTAATAAGGATCATCCGGATATTGAAGTAAAAGGAACAGGCTCTAAAGTTAATATGGAGAAGGTTTTTTTTGTAAAATCCTAGAGCCAAGTAAAGGCTCACTTTTGTTCGAGCTAAAAACGCGTGCGAAACGGTCTGCAGCTGGTACTGGTCTTAGAACACGTGACACTTCCGAATCTACTGACCGATTTTCTCATGTCGAAGGCGACTATTTCCGTCGTGATGCCCTTCATGGTCCACCCCTCCCGCGCCAATACGAACGATGTATTACACAGCAAGGCCAAGTTTACTGGCTCAATCATGATACAGGAAAACGTACTTGGGATGACCCTCGATTCGATCAAAATAATGTTCGTGTGACTGGGCCACTACCAGATGGTTGGGAAGAAGGACAAACCGCTTCCGGTAGAAAATATTTCATAAACCATCGAACAAAAACTACTCAGTTCACCGACCCAAGACTGGAAAATCAGTTTTCGACAGTGAGGACGAAGAAAACTTCCTTACCCGAAAAACTCAAAATGCTAAGATCCGATTTATTACAACTCTATGGAAATAGTGGAAACTCGAGGGAGCAAGAAACGCTTTTACGAATTGATATAAACCGAGAAGATGTCTTCGAATCATCATATCGTCAAATCCTGAACATTCCAACGAAATATTTGCGAAGACGATTTCTGATTCGATTCAAAGGTGAAGAGGGAATTGATTATGGCGGTGTCACTAGAGAGTGGCTCTATTTGTTGAGTCATTCCATGTTGGATCCAACATATGGCCTTTTTGAGTATTGTAATGAAGAAATATATACTCTGGAAATAAACCCTAATTCTGGAATCAACCCTGAACATCTTTCTTATTTTACTTTTATTGGTAAAATCATTGGGATCGCAATCTTTCACGGACATTATCTTGATGGTGGATTCACCCTTCCATTCTATAAAAAGGTTTGTAGAAATTAGCAACTGCATTGCAATAGATCTGATTTTAGATATTGAGTATTCGGCTTACGCTGGATGATTTAGAAAGTGTAGATCCAGAACTTTGGAATTCCCTCAAATGGATTCTCAACAATGACATAACCGATTCTGGTCTAGGTGAGAATTTGTAGATCGCCACGTGAACTATAATCACACCCTGACAAAATGTTTTTGTGAATCGAAAACATCGAACTTTAGATGAGCAATATTTTGTCGTGAATTACGATTCGTTTGGCTTGACTAAAGAGGAGTCACTTTGTCCATCGGGTGATCAAATTAAATTGAACGAAGAAAATAAAAAGAATTATGTCGAGAAATATATAAGCTGGCGTTTCAATAAAGGAAAATGGTTTTTAAATACAATAAATCGATTTATAGAATTTTACGATTGATTTAGACTTTTTACGGTTTACCTATGTGCTGAGTGCATCGAGTTATTTTGCTGACAACAGTGAAACCTTCTCAAACCAATCAAAAGGCACTAAAGAACAATTCAAAGCGCTTTTAGCCGGTCTAAATGCAATCGTACCTATTGAATTTCTAAAAAAACAGTTTGACGAGAAAGAACTCGAATTGGTCATAACTGGGTTAGGTGAGTGGTCTTGAATAACCATAGTGACACCCCCATAATGACGTTATTTAAGGTAAAATAGACGTGTTAGATTGGAAATCAAATTCAAAATACCGCAACTTGACATTTGACAGTGAGTTGGTTGTTTGGTGGTGGGAAATTGTCACGGAGTTTGCTGATCTTGAAAGAGCGCGACTATTGCAATTCGCGACTGGCTCGTCACGTGTTCCCATAGCTGGATTTTCCGCACTCAGAGGTAATTAATCTTGGCTTTAGATCCATTCGCTTCCTAAACATGTTTTAGGTGCTACTAATAAAGATATGAATACCATAAAGTTATTTACCTTGGTGCTGGTTGAAGTCGATTCCGATTCTTTGCCAAAAGCTCACACATGTTTCAATCGTATCGATATCCCGCTCTATGAATCAAAATCCAAGTTCAAACAAAAACTAATGCAGGCTATCAACGAAACAATTGGTTTTCATGTGGACTAGGATATTATCGATCCACAGAAACTATCCTAATAACCTGACTTGTAATTTATTATTTTTTACACAAATGATTTGCATTCCATCGTTTTCTATTTCTTCTGTCTTCAAATATATTTTTGTTCTTCCTAAAAATGATAAATCTAGATGACGTCATTTCGGCTTTTGGTGAAAAATTTCTGATCCCAGGAATTATTTGCGAAATGACGTCATCGAGTCGAAAATTCGAATCATTTCGGCGACATGGATTGAAATTGGTCCGGTAGCTCTATTTCTTTTGAGGTTAAATTTTTAGAGATCATGATCGGCTCTCAATAAGCAAACTTCAAGACAACAAAAGTATATATTTTTGTGAAACACATTGAAATAAATTTGCAAAAACTAAAAATGGACGGACAAGAACCTCAAAAAGATGTAAGTTGAAATTTTCAATCCTAATTTGGTTTTAACCAATCCTGATTTGTCAATAATGATACTCTACGTAGCTTCAAACCGGTGACGGTGAATGGAATACGGTTGTCGATCGTAAGAAAGAAAAAGAACAAAAGAAGGCAAGTTTGGATCAGAAGAAATCCGACCAATCACAGAAGCGAGACCGTAAACGAAGACCAAAGCGAGAACGGAAATCAGACGAAAAGAAATCTGAAGCGAAGAAGTCTGAAGAACAGCCATCAAAAGACGTGAGTTATTGTCATAGAAATATTTTTTGTAAAACATCGTTCTAGTCAGATGAAGCTGACTCAGTTGGTAGTGGCCCAGCTGCTGCTGCTGGTAAACCAGAAATAGCTCCTGCCTCAAAAACGGTTTTGGTTCCAGCACCTGCCCCAACCACATCGGCATGGGGTTCCAAACCATCTGTTCAGAAAGCCAACCCTGGTTTACCTCAAGCTAAACCTTCAACACCTGTACCGTCTGGTCCACTTGCAGATAATACTTCCAATGTCTCCGAAAAGAAACCGGAAGTTAAATCAGTTCAAAGTCAGAAGCAAGTTTCGGCGTCACCGCAAAATTCAGCTTCAAAGGGAACACCGACAGCACCGGCGCCTGTTACGACAACGCCTGCAGTTTCAAAATCTGTTCCAAAGGACGGACAAGACCAAACCCAAACGGAAATCAAAAGTTCAAAAGGATGGAATAAAGTCGAAACTGTTACTGTCGAAACATCTGTTGTTCCCGAACCAATGTCTTGGCCTAAATTGGAAAAAGGAACAGTTATTCATTTCAATATCAAGCCGGTCAAATTGACAATACGTATAATGATAAACCATAAAAAGATATGCCAGAGGAAAAGCCAAAGAATGGTTCAGATAAAGAAAATAAACCTAAAGAGACGAAAGAAGCCAAAGCTCCTCGTTCTGAAAAAGGTTCAAAAGAAAAAGGGAGAGGCAAAGGAGAACGACTCGATATTCAAATTCCACCAAGAAAGACAGAACGACGAGAAAGAAAACCACAGCAGAAGGAAACGGGTCTAGATTTTAGATCCTTTCAAGGGATGATAACGGTTGAATAATGCTCGGAACTCGTAATAAAGGAAGGTGAGGAGAAGCCTTTGAAACAGGTAACTGACCAGAAACAGGCAAGTAGTGGTAATGGTGGAACAGGTGGTAATGGCAGACAGGCTAAAAAACAAACCAAAAATCGACCCAGACAACCAAGAAAACCTCGTCCTAATCAAGGAATGTTTTTATTGAGAATACCATTTTTATAAATTGCACTATCGGAAATATTCGATTTCAATTATAAAAACATAAAAAGAAAAACCGAATTATCCAACTGGTGCGGTTCAATTTGATGCTCCACCACAAATGGCGTATTCAGGACCACACCATTATCAAAATCCTTTTCCAGAGTACCCACCAGTTCAGGAGAACCATATCATTTTGGATGACGAAGGGCTCAAGACAGCTCTCGCTGTTCAAATTGAATATTATTTCTCTGATGCCAATTTACAAAAAGGTGAGTAAAATCGAGATAACTCCGGTTTCACCAGTACGTCTAGATTTTTGGTTACGTGGTAAAATGGATTCCGAAGGATGTCTTCCAATGCGTACAATATCTTCATTCAAGAGAGTGAAAGAATTAACAATGAACCATGAACAAGACCGAATGGATTTTATTCTTGCCGCAATCGCAAATTCAAAAACCATTGAAGGTGCTTTGATTATAATCTTTCCGTTGGAAGTAATAGTGAAAAAAATTACTATTTTATTTAGTTACCGAGAAGGAAAATCAAAAATTTTTGCGTGCTCGTTCAAATCCCACAAAGTGGGTGATTGCTGATAAAGATAAAATCAATATCGATCAATCTCTTTTGCCATTTAGTCCGACTGGGGGACTTGAAGTTGATGGAAGTGCGACATCTATTGGTGCAGACATCCAGACAAGTAAAGCTTCTGCTGCTGCTAAGATAGAGCCCACCCCTTCTGTAGTTAAGAAAAATATAACTGCCAAACAAAAAGAGGTTTAAATACTTATCATAAAATTAACTTTAACTTTGTTTTATAATAGGCAAAACCGAATGAAGAAAAAAAGAATTGGAATATCGATGCCCAAGTATTTGTTCCTAATTTTCTCAAAAATACTACTCCTGAGCCAGAAGGTAATTATATTTTTGACACACGTGACTCAATTTTATTTTTAGAAAAGCAAGATAGCGACTCTGACTCTGGTGATGATGAGCCAGATTGGATAAAAGGTAAATCAAATCCCAAATCTGATCACACCTCAATCAAGGACAAAAGCCTTACCTAGTAAATTTAGTCACAAAAAAGAAAACTGTGACACCGACCGAGTCTGGCAATCGACCCGTGAAGCAATTCCCAGACGAAAAGGCCATTTGCGAGGAAACTCAGTCCAAACCCAAACCGAAATTTGTGTCAGAATCAGACAATCGTGAAGAGCTTGATTTCAAATTGGGTAAATAAAACCAAACTCAACCAAAGAGGTAATCCATATTTAGATGATGAAAATTGCCTCGAAAACTATTACGAGGACGAGGAGCAGGTCAGATACGACACCGATTCCGACGATGATTCAATCATTCCCGATGATGAAGTTCCTCATGTTGTCCTCATAACAAAGGTTTCTTTATTTCTAGAAAGCACCAAAATCATCTTTTGAAAATATTTTGTTGTTCACTCAAGAGGCAACCTCAAACACTACTTTTCTAATGAACATATTTTTGAAGACACCACCACCAAAAACTCAAAAGCATCCGCAGGGAGATCGAACTGGTGTTTGGGAAAATCGAACGAAGTTCAATCAAGAACAGGCTAGAATTATTAATGATGGTATTTACTGGATGGAAAATGAAGAATGGACAAAGCACATTGAGCAGGAAGATAATATTGAAAACAAGGTAAACTTACATTTCTACATCAATAAAAGGCCACCTGTAAAACAATAACTTCATTTCAAATTTAGGTCAAAATGCTTGGTGCAGATGAATTTGATAAAAAGAAAGAATTGCTCGGAGGACAGAAAGAGTCTGCTGAGCTCCAGAATGAACCACCAGCACCACCATCAGCACGTACACCAGCACGTAAAATGAGTGCTACACCACGTAAAACACCACGAACGCCCGGAAAGTCAAACGCTGAAGCACCTCGATTCTTCCCCCTTCCTGACAAGAAAAATGATGAAAAATCAGAATCGAAACGACAACGAAAACTCAAGGTCAAGGATATGGATCCTGATTTTGACGAACAAGAAGTCGGATGGTAAGATTATAATCTCTATTTTAGAAAATATAATTAATTCAGATCACGTGAACAAGTGCCGATAAAGTAGAATTTATCAGTATTTTAACTCTGTTGTGATTTTATTTATTTTGACTATTAGATGACTGGTAATTTTGTATTTTAGGTACTTTGATACGAGACCTCATACTGCACGAAGCCGTAACACCTCGCTTTGTCAAAATTTACCAAATATAGGTGGTACCAAACAAGCTGTTGAGACACCAACCACGATTCCGGTCGTAAATGAGGATTCAAGACAATTACTTCAACAAGGCGGTTCGTATTATTTTATTTGCTCATTATATTTAGTACATGCTGATAGCGTAACTTTATTTATGTTAAGGATTCATCCAGCAACCCTACCTCAAATATCAGAAAACCTGCTTGGCTGACCGCAATAACCTCGGTATGGGCAAGTCGACCGAAATGAATACGCTATTCCGATTTTGGAGTTTTTTCCTTCGAGATAACTTCAATCAAAAAATGTATACTGAGTTCCGAAAGTCAGCAGTATCAGACGCTAAAGCTGGTGTGAGGTACGTTTTCGACCCCTTTAACCATTGCAAATGTGAGCAACCTCTTATAATGCAATTATTCTAGATATGGAATTGAGTGCTTGTTTCGATTTTATTCCTATGGTTTGGAGAAAAAATTCCGTTCTGAGGTTTATAAGGATTTCCAAGAAGATACTTTGACTGACTATCACGAGGGACAACTTTATGGCCTTGAGAAATTTTGGGCTTTCTTGCGATATTCCGGTCGAAATGATAAGGATGTCAATCCCGAATTGAAAACCATTCTTGCTAAGTTCAAAACTGTTGATGACTTCAGAGTATTACCACCAAAAAACAATGAATGAAAAGGTACAGACTCGCCGCCACGTATTCAGTTTATAATATACTTTTTAGGTTACGACCTTGGTTACTGAAGATTTGCCTCCTTTTTAGATTTATGCATTGTGTTAATTTACTGTCTCCGCCCTTTACGGTGTCTGTTTGAATAGGACCTCATCCTCTCTTATCTTTCCTTTCTATGCGCTTAGGGACCTGATTTAGCCGTACTCCCCTGAGGTGACTCAATATCGATCTCGTCAAAAAGGTCATCTCAGGGCCGTAACCAGGGACCCTTCCGAGGGTGTCATTTTGTATATAATCGCTGGATTTATTCCAGATCAAAGTTTTTCAGGAAATAAAACCTGACTAATATTACTAGGGTGTAAAAGGGATCCCGCCAAGTTCAAAAACGCCTTAATTGCTTCATTATTTATATAAGACCGTTATTAGGTTGCTATCAAGCCGTCAAAAGCTGGTCCACCTGAGTGCCCGTCCGGCCGATGTGATCCGTCCCGTGTCAAGCATCAGGGCAACCGCGGTCTAACCGTCCTAACAAGGCAAATGATAATATGGACACTTTAGCCTTCTCCTGTTTCACCTTTCTTCTTCCTCGTCATATAATTTTTAATCACGTGAAACAGATCAAAAATCACGTGGGAATGTAACGAGTAATGAAGACCCAGACCCAACCCCCAAAATGGGAAAAATTGGGAATTCAGGTTTCTTACTATGTGATTATAATCTGTAATAAGTACCTTGTATGGATCATGGTGCAGAAATAATAAACTGTATTTCATTATTTAGATGTTACATGCTGTTAGGTTTATCAACTCGTCGACTTTAATGTCGGGAATGGCTTATCCTGGGATGCAACGAGGTTAGTCGATGAGTCATTAGAAATAGTCCATATAACGATTAAAGACAGTAGAAACGGGATGACCATGTTTTATATTCAGTACCAACTCGAAATAGAAATTTGATAAATTCTCGTTTTGGATTTTTGAGTTGCATAACCGGATTGACTTCTGTGTGCTTGTTTGGACTTACAATTGCGATCAATTTGACAAGTCTGAATAATGAACTTGGTCAAATATGTCCACGACAACAGCCGGCACCATATCGTGACAACATTGACCAAGACAGACAATGTAAAGGTAGGTCTCAAAAGTATTCAGGAGCTCATGATTAGTACAGGGACAAGAAATATAATGTTTAATTTAGTGGACCTGATATTGAAAGTTTTGGCTTTCTTTTTTACATTTGGTTCATCTGTTGAAATACAACTCAGGAATTAATCAAAAACAAATTGGTACTTGTTGTAATTTAAAAAGTCGAAATCTCAAAAAACTCTCGAAATTTAAGAACAGCCGCTGAGAATGGTACCCTTAGTAGAACTCAATGTTTCTTGATTCTAAGATAGGAGAAAAAGAAATTTATTATTCTTGCCAACAAGTGGATTTAACCGAATATCTGACGTACTTTTGCTTCTTCTTTTGGGTTCAACGATTTTCAGCTTGATGGCGCTATTTAATTTCGTTCGACTGCTATTTTTTATTTCGAAAGTAAATCCTACTGATATGAACACGAATGTTAATACAGACATTTCATTGGTTTATTTAAGCCTACTCTTCATTCTTACCCTATTCAATTTACTAACAACATTTATTTACTGTTCAAAAAATCGTCTCCATAGCCAGCCTGATTCAAATTGCGAAGAAGAGCTAAAACAGGTAAAAAACTCTCTTGTTATTGTTATGCTGTAGCATATGATTTAGGCAAGTGATGATCCACCTTGCTATAATGAAGTTATGGCTAATGAGAAATTATATCCAATCGAAAAATCTTCAATATCAGCTGATTTGTTAAAGCAGCTGAATGCAAGCAGCACTACAACCAACCATAACAGCTGAACAACCAGCTAGTCGCTCGTTACCTCTCAATTATCTCGAAACTTTTGAGTAAAAATCACTCAAAAAATACACTTCCAGGTTTGATCATATCCACATTTGTAAGAAACCTGCGTAAACGGATTTTTATCGTGGATATGATTTGACTTGTTGTTCAACACACATTTCAGTTCCATTACCTAGAGTTTTGCCGCGCAAAGCTTGATACTATATTTTCTATTTGTAAAAATGTTTTATAAATAGACCATGATTGATAGTCATGTTTTACTCGGTCTGATAATGCTTTGTACCATCTGTGCATTTCAGGTTTCTTGAAACCAGGAGCATTGTTAGATTCGAAACAATCTGTATGTTACTTCCCAGACTGCTTTCTTGTCCTTCAATTTACCGTCAACAGTGTTCAATAAACAAATAAAAGCCGACACACCGTTATTGCTTTTTTATTTGCAATTCATTTTGTTGAAACAGGGTTGTAAAATTGACCCAAAATCAAATTTTGTTAGTTTGCGAGGTTTCGGAAGTAAATGTTTTGGTAGCTGGTGAGGCCATTTATTCGCTTGGTGTCAAAATCAGATTACTGTGGTCGAAGTTGTGACTTAATTACAAACATTCAATTTCCCTTTATTCATCCAAAGTGGCTCATTTTTTCGATCTGTAAAATTGGGAACTGACCAATCACAGCGTCTCACCAATTATTGAAAACTGACCTGAACATATTCAAAAGGACTTTTTAATTCCAAACTAAACTTACCAGGGAACATTTATACGGTGGTTGTATGATCTCCATATTCATCCCTTTTTCAGAAAACAACGAATAACTTCCAAATTTTGACGATTATGTAATAGCTCATTACGTAATCGGACATGACGTCATCGGTCATCCGAATGTTTAAACGGACAATATCGATCTTGGTGAATGTAACATTGAAAAAAGTAATGACCAAATTGGAATCTTATGATTTTGTCCTAAAAAATTGTAAAATTAAAAAAAATGGTCAAAAAATTCTATCCGACACTTGCCTTAAAACTGATGAGTGATAAGTTATCACTGATAACTGACTTTCTGAAATCTGAATGGTTCGAATTTTGTCCATAAAGAAGTTTATTACCCAATATTACCCATATTATCGAACACTTGAACCACTAACTTGAAGTTCAAGTCTTGAACCACTAACTGCCCACTAAATGGTTTTCGGAGCAAACCGATAATGGCCGAAATTTCTAGAGAAGCGAATCCCACACATGATTGGGAGGCCTATAGGGTGAGTTCACTTCGTAACTTACGAATCGTAAGCCCCGCTAAAATCATTGATTCCCTTAACAGTTTAGCCATTTTTCTCCAAATAGGTGCGTCGCCGTTTGGCAATTTTTTGCCAAGGTACCCAAAACGTTAATCACTTATTGACAAATCCCGGAAACTATTTCCAAAAATCAGGTGAGCGCTCAGCGTGTTTTCTGGAAACTATTTTAAAGTGGTATCACTCCTTAGAATGATGAATTGAGATTTCATTCGGACGATTTCATAATTCTAAAGCGTGATACCACTTTATCAGCTGATCATTACAAACTTAATTTCCACTTTGATGACAGATTTGATTTCAACCATTTTTTTTGTTTTGTATTTTCTTTATCAGTTATCATCTGATAAAACGTTCATTTTCGGCCCAATACTTTATAATTCGGTGCCCTGATCATGGAAATTAACCATTCACTTCTAGACAACCACAGATTCTGATAAATATATGCAAAATGAGAACGAGATCAAAAGCGATGGAGGAATATTTGAAAGAGAATAAATATTTTGGAAAAATGGAAAAACTCGAAGAAAAGCTTCAAAATAGTTAGGGATGAACATCAAGGACATTTAAAGCCAAATTTTAAGACTAATTTAATATAACAAACGTAAAACATACAGTAAAAGTATAAAAAATATACATTAGAAATTTTAAGCGCCATTTTGTACCATGAACGGTAACTTTCTCCTTTTGAATTTATGAAATTCCTCAAAATCGTAACTTTATACTATAAAATAAACGGTAACTCTCCCAAAACGGTGAGTTTCTGTCAATTAACGGTAACTTTCTCCTAATAACTTCAGTAACGATAATTTTATACACTGGTGATACCCCTTTTTGCAACACTTCCCCCTTTTTGCAACACTTTTTTGCAGAATTTGTGTTTTGCCTCGAGTCCCCTTTTTGCAACACTTCAGAAAAAAACTATACCTGTATACAGCTGTATACTTATTGAAGTGGAAATATGGTATATGAACATATGGGGTAAGTTACCCGAATACGGACTGGTTCAAAAATGTGGACCCTCATAAAAAGTGGACCTCAAAAAAGTGACTTATGGACTGCTCGGACTATATCGTCGTCATAGTAGTTGTAATATAGGGTTGAACCACATCAGACTGTTGAGTTTGGTCCAGGGTTGACACAAAAAAGTGTTAAGCTTGGTCCAGGGTTGGCACACCTCAAAGTGTCACACTTGCATATAATTTAACATGTAAAGCGTAACACGCTAATGTGTGCTAACCCCGGGCTAAGCGTAACACTCTTACGTGTGTCAATTATGAACCAAACCCAACAATCTTATAATGTACC
>SCLD01071301.1:0-15253 GCA_004367895.1 Oikopleura longicauda | reverse complement strand
GCCACTGGTGGTGGTGGTGGATTCGGCGGTGGACAGCAGCAGCAGCAGCAACAGCAGCAGAGCTCGTCCTTCTCGGGCCAGGCCTTTTCCGGATTTAGATAAATTTATGACACTATTTTATGCGACTGCCAATACAAATCTAGTTTAATTACTATTTAGTTGTCTTCTTGCATTTGATGAATATGAAGTACTATATAACTTATATAGAGATAAGTTTATTTTTTGAACACAACTGTTCACAGCTGTGAATGTCAATGGGATTTGGTGAAGGAGGAAAAACGTGAATTAATGGACTTTCGCTGGTCAATTTTTTGAATGATTGCGTTGACTTGTCCCAATGCCACTGGGTTAGCCTAATCCGGTTAGGTCCCTTTATGATGACAAGGAGCTGCTTTGCAGTAGCAGTTAATTTACTCTCCGTTCGTCTTGTCACATGAGTGTTGACTGAATTGCGGTAACTATTGAAGGCGACCAAATCCGCAAGAATGACATTGATAAAACAAGATGGCAATAAGACGCATTATGGCTTGATATTCAGAAACTAATAGGTAACTTACAGGGGGTTGGAAGCAAGTTACGCCGTCTTTACAATTGAACACAACTTTCAAGCAATAGCGCTGTTCTTGATATTCATGTAGAAAAGGCAAACCCAATCTCCCATTTTATATTTGTCAAAAGCTTCACGCTTAAAGTCACGCAGCAGATTGTTTGCAAAGAAAATTCGTGAGAGTTGATTTATTATAAAGCATGCAGAGAAAAACTAAAATTTAGACGCAGAAGTCAGAAGGAACTAAAAAAGAGACGCCATATTGGTAATTGTCCAATAATGGTGAAATGTCGACGCAAGTGAACTGGCCATTTTCATTCAATGTGCATAGCTCGCTCGACTTTTTCGCTCTACCACCGGCAACAATCAAATCATCATTCGTCCGTTCAGCTTGATGGGCCTTTAAAATTGAATCATAGGAACATAAAATACGAGCAAAAACTTACACGGCGCCCCGTGTTCAACTGGCCCGCGTCAGTCCAGACGCCATTTTTGAACATGGCAATTTGTTTCAGTTTTATTTCATCCGAATCTGATGATGTCACCCCACCGATGACATAGTACGCTAATGTTGCCGGGGCATAAACCATGTCATATTCGAAAAAATCAGGTCCGGGAGCGAACGGATAATCTTCTGTTTCTGTCCAGTAGCCTTTGGCGAAGTCATATATCTCTGCTTTAACGTTCGCTGGTTTCAATGAGCCAATCGCCAAGAAGCCGTCTAACAAATAACGCTGTATTGGCTTAATTAACTTAGTTACCTGACGATGCCGCGATCTGTGTATGATGATGATTGTGTGTGGACGGTGTCAGCTCGCTCCAAGGGCCAAGCGACGTCGATGATTGACTACACTGCTTCTTTCCATTATCGGCATCGAAGCAGAGCAGGATGAGTCCATTTGAAGAAGAGCATGCGCCCTTGTAGTTTGTAAACGGAATCGTACCGATTGTAGTCAGCCCACAATTGACCACTTGCAAAACTTGTTGTTTGTTTTCTTTATCGCCATAAATAAAAAAGTTGTTCTCATGTGTCACGCCACACGAATAGTACACGTTTTGGTCATTCAATTCAAAATTAGTCGACAATTCACTGCCGATCAGTTGGGGTGTGTTTCTTTGACGAGTTGCGCTTGTTTGTCAACGCTTTTAAATCAATGACGCCTGGAACTTGGGACTTAACGGTGATTCAACCTCCCCACCGTTAAGTCTCAAGGTCCATGCGACATTGATGCCTTGAACGATTTTTTTTTGAAGTTGCTCAATCGGACCAAAGTTTGAACTTGTTCCTATTAGAGATTGTATTCAATAATAACATAGCGAATGTCGTTGTTGTCGGTATTGTTGTTGACATTGTTGCCGAAGTGATGCTGGTACTATTGGTCGGAGTGGTAATTGTTGTTTGCGTTATAATTGTCGTTGATGATGAATTAGTAAGAGCCGCACTGGTAGTGACTTGACTTGCCACTGTTGTTGTAGTAGTTCGTACATGGCTGTTTAAGACAGCCATTGTGACACAACCTGCCATGCAGGTTGCCACGAAGAGCACGAACCAGGCTACAATCCTTTTCTTTAAAATATTATAAAAGGTTGATTCGCGTAATGCTCTTAATCTCACTATTTGTTGATCCCTAATTCAACATTGACACCACGGTTCATATGTCTCACTTGAAGAAACTGTCTTTGCTCTTTCGTTAGTTCATTTTCTGTCATATTCGATTATAGATGACAACTAATTTGAAATTAAAAAATCTAACTTTAAATACTCAGAACATGCATCCTCTTATCGGGCAAACATGATTATGTCATATGAGAATGAGTGGAACAGAGGAGAAATGATGGAAAAGCACAGTGCTTGATCACTGCGTTAATCAGCTCGTATTTACTTTGATTAACCGGTGTTAATCAACTAAAAACTGAGTACTCTCAACAGAAACTGATTAGTAGCAACCAGATGGAAGCAAACAAGATTATGTCAGAGACCAAGATGGTGATAACTGTTATCGTTGAATGCTAGTTTAAACTAATTGTACCACGGCAACGGTAATTCCAAATGATAGTGGCCTTTATGCGTTTTTAGTTGTGGACTTCATTCGAATAAGCAACACTCCTCCTCATCACATGGGCAGCCATCCGGACAACCAGACTTACGTTTACGTTGTTGTGATCTCGAATGGTTTTGTTAAACATCATACCTGACACGGGCACTGTTCAATAATAATGTTATAATCACGAGCACAGTTCGATAAACATTCGATATCACCCGACGAACATCTGACAATACATTCAAGATAATGTATCTCGACTAGATTCGAACAGATCACATAGTCGGGATTTTCATCAGGAATTGAACAGGCACAAATTGAATTGACACAATCGTCACATCCATTCGGGCAGTCCGAAAAACACGGACATGAGTCATTACACTGATCGCCGTTTACAGAGCACTCGTAACGACACATTGCATCATTGGCACAACTGAGCCAACATTCGCTCATAACTGAGTGGCATTTTTCTACACAACTGTCGCACATGATGGTATTAATTCCGTTTTACAACTGAAAAAATCAAACTTAAATACAACTCATCACTGGTGCCCACTTCGTAGTCGGGACATATTGCGCCAAGACTCAGTAAAAGGCTAAAATATATCATTCGCTGAAAGTGACACGGTATCACTGATACCGACAAGTTAACAAAAATTTAATGCACACTATCTAACAGATTGGTTTTACTCTCATAAGTCATGCATTAGTTTAAAACTAAAAATTACAAGCACATCTTGTTGTGACAACGTTAATCTCATGCCAGTGTGACATAATGTTATATAAAGTGAAGTTTATCATCCTCACATAGTACTTCATACATTCATCAACTGGATTTAAATGCATTTAATGGTGGTGAGACAGGGCAGGATAACAGTCGTTAACTTTCCTGTTATGTCGTTAGCCATGTTATTCAATTATAAGTTCTCAAATATAATAAAACGAAAATGAATTGTCTCAAAGAGTATTTACTTGCCACGTTTCCGTTTTTCATGTTTGTCTATGCTGCATGTGTGGCGATTATAAGGTGAAAAATTGAATAAAAAATCACTCAATAAGCCAAATATACAAGCATTGATTACTTTCAGCGTGAGATAACAGCCGATACATGGTTTACGTATGCCGGAATTTTTACGGGCATCTTTTCCTGTATTTGTCTCGTATATTTTTGTCTGCAAAAATAAAACGTGTATTTGTTCGCGCACTTTTCAAACTGATTCAAACTTGAATCAGCAATCAATGAGGAACTCTAACGACCATGCTTAAAATTGATCTCACAAGTACAGTAGACCAGTTGTGAGAGGATAGTCAAGCAAAATCATGAAACTATTCGTTTTTTTTTTGCAAACTTCTCATTTCAGTCTCAGCCGCCTCGACATACCCGCGTGGGAATCGGAGTTGTGATCATGGACGCAAAATCCTGTGCAAGTTTTGCGGCCAATCGTGCGGTCAGGCGCAATGCCCCGAGGTAGGCGGTGTCGGTAGTCAACGACTTTCAACTTTGTTAAAGGACTCAAAACTCGAATAGTACCATTTCCCAGATAATTTTTCTCACTGTATTGGCAATACAGTGAGAAAATTATCTAGTACAGTATTGCCAAGATGGTAAAACATGGTCGCCAATGCACAACAACTGTTTAGACGTGGACTACGATACAATTTGCAATGGGTGTGTCTGTATCCCAAGAGTCTTGAGTCAAGACACTACTACAACCGCAACATGCACTTACTTTCACACTTACTACCCTACTACTTACTTTAGGGTTACATTTAAAGTCGTTCCAACTTATCGTCAACCGAGCCAGGACGGTAAAGAAGTGCCCGGTTACAATAGTGGCTACTCACGGGGTGGTTATTAGAACAATAAACTTCAACGCCTTTTTCACATTGTCGTTGTCGTCTTTATTTTTAGAAATCCCAGACCATCATGTCAACGAAGCCATTGGTTTCGACCAATGTACTGCGGAAGTCGGGCTCCTCCTCATTGTCATCCTCGGGTAAGGGGCAATCGACCCCAATGCCAGCGTGACTGTTCATTGGTTTGGCGTCAAACTCAACGGTGCACTCGATTTTCTGCACTTCCGAATTGTGAATGCGACTGGGCGTGTTCCATTTGAAGGCGACATAAGACGCGCTTAAAAGTGTGTATGTTTTTGTGTAAAATGCCAAGTCGGTCTTATCGCTTTATTAAATTAAACCTTACCTTTGAGCATATGACGTGCCGTACTTTGAATCGACTTGGAAATCGGTGGCAACATCGTGACAGTAATCAAAGCCACCTGCACCGAGCAGCTCGTGTTGCATGGCGCCTTTAGTTTAAAGAGTGAAGATCCTTCCTATTTAGTACTACCGACTACTAACCCTTGGCAATGCGACAGTACTTGGCGCGGAAATTGACCAGACCCGGGGAGGCGGGGGCAATCGTAAAAGTGGCACGGTGGCCAATGTAGACATCTTTAGTTGGTTCAATCGTGAAGTAGAGTGCACCCTGAACATTTAAAGTGTTCAACAAAATGAGACCGAATTCCGAATTGAGAATATTTAAAACAAAACTGATGAACACATCTGATGTGTAATCGGCATGTTCGGCATTCAAAATAAGCTTATAAATAACCTGGTGTCGTCTGGAGGCGACCAACTTCTCCCCCGTCACCGTGTAAGACTCATCGATCACCTGATCTGCCATTGAGTAGCCACACTCGAAGTCAACGCCAATCTCGCTGCCCTTGTAAATTTTGCGCGGCTGATTGAATTGAGGCTTGGTTGAGTATGATGCACTTAGAATAAGATCACCACCGCGAACAGTTGAATGCATGTCACTGTTATCAAGGGGCTTTAACTGTTTCTAATTTAGCTTGCTTTAGCTCAAGTAAGATTCTGAAAGATCTCTTGAGAGAGTTCTTCTGTTGACCCCTTGCGTTCCTTGTTTGATAAACGTACGTCCAGATATCGCCCTCATCTGCAAAACAATTATCTTTTTAATCGGACTATTTAAAACGTAAAGTTCACTTTTAATACAACTGACTCTTATCCCAATGATTATTAATCCCTTCCTGGTGCCATGCACGGACGATCGGCAATAAAGTCCTTGTCAATGGCGACCTTCATCTCGGCGGCGCCCGTGTCAGGGTGATTGCAATGGACGACATAGGCCGCATCGGGCGATGGGTAACACGTGTGATCATTCGACGCATCAACTGAGCCGTCGGCAGCGATGCCCAGTTGCTGGCCCGATGGACAACCGTCGGTGGCTACGAAAATTGTCACTAGTGTGTTTAGTCGAGGGTCGAGTCAATTCTTACCAAATGCAAACGAACCGAAAAACGCTGCTATTTTCATTATTTTCTCTTATTTTTCTGATTCTGCTGAGTGCGACTTGCACCTAGACGACTTAACCATCCAGATTGGGGTGGGGGAGGAGACAGCAGGCGACTTTAGTTGTACTCTATATTTCGCGTGTCTAAAAATACGCACGAGTTGTAGTAGTGAAAAGTAACTTTCGGTATTCCAATTAATAGTGCTTCGAAGTATTAAATTGTGCAATGAGCGCGTGTTTGAAACAAACAAAGTCGTTTTTACCAGGAAAAACAGATAAAACTGACCAGTATCGGTTAGAAAGCCAATAATTTCCGGCTTAGTTAATTAAACCTAATTAACTAATCAGCTAATGAAGTTATGCGTCTAACGGTGATTGGAATGAACTACAACAAAAAATTGCTGCCGTTGCCGAACAAAAACTAAAAGATAAAGAACGAATTTAAAATATATAAATTTATTATGGTGTTTACTCCTTGTTCCCACGTAGAGGATAACGGCCTCCAGGTAGTGGTTCATATTCAGGGCCTCATTCTGATGAAATACGGGCGAAGTTCGTCAATAACGTGGCATGCCATTAAAAAACCTGGTACATATCATCGCTTATAATGAAGACGAAACACTTATTCCTGTGCAAACATCACCACCATCGTCCGGAGCCGGCCGCTAAAAAGTTTTTTTACGCCAAACACTGTATAGGCCTATACTTTGTGTCAAATTATAAAGTCGTTAGATTTTGCGTCCCGCACTAGAGAGAGCAAATGATTTTATCAAATAGTACGAGGCTGTGCGCGTGTCAAAGAAGAAGGCGAAAAGCATGAAAAGCACCGCATCTTCCGAGTCACTCTAAACCATGACTTATTTAGACGAAAACAACTTTGAGCGGGTGAGTCGATTTCAACACCGCCCAACACCGCGTCGTTGGGCTCCACACGGGAAACGCACTCGCTGCTTAGTTTATCTGATCATTCGGTCACTCAAGTGATCCAAGCCCAGACCAGATCTTATCACTCGTTTCATTTAGACCACACGTTTTAACTTCGACTACTACTACAACGACGACTACAACCGGATAGTCAGTTGATCAATTAAGCTCTGTATACAACTACGATTTCGCGTGTTATCCATACACGTAAACATAGGTTTATATAGCTGGTTCAACAGATATGACTCAGAAAAATATCACTCTAAAACGGTGATATCGTTTAGTAACTCCAATGCCATGTGGTGTAGTAAGTTAAATAATGAACAAATTCGGAAAATGTCTAATCTGACAATGTACCCAACTTGTGGTTATGTTGTGGACATGGCTTGTAAACTATAACAAGTGTCAAATGGAAAGTGTTTCTATATCGCCCACCCAGAAAGTCAGTGAGTGGTCAGTCGTTGCGTGCAAGTCGAACAGGGGCAAGTAAGATAGAACGTGAGAAGCACTTCAGTGATAGAGGACAAATGTCGCTGCGGCCTCATTATGATGTAAACGCCACGGCGTTATTGGCCACTTTACGAGATTCATCATTTTCGATCAATACATTTAATTGACGAAAATCTGCCGAAATTTGGTCAAAACCAAAAATCTGACGTTGACCACTTTATCAATGGGGAGAAGCCGCCCCTCAACAACCCACCCGCGACACTCACCCCTCACATTATTGAGACAGAAAACCAAAATTGAAATTGAATTCATGTGGAGAATGAAGCCATATATCCCGACCAGCATATTGACACTGATTTTACTGCTACATGTTCGATCGAACGTGTGATCACGTGACCACAATGAGATTGGGCATCCACTTGAGACGGCTACAACCGTTGAATAATCAGCTCTAATTGATTGTACCGCTTAACCACCACTGTAGCTTTAATTGATTCATTTCTATATTTGATTCTAGTTATTGAAGTTCAGATTAGAAGTTCAGCTAGAAGTTCAAGATGACAAGGAATCCATTGTTGTATAAATTAAAGCGATACAGATTAGTAGACTCTAAAACGACTTCAACTCAACTATCAAATTCGGTTTAGATGTTTGTGTAATTACTGTCGAAACCGATTGGAATTCTATAAAAAAAACAACTGGCCCTACTTTTTAACTGAGCCAATTGTTTAACGATATAATCGTGATTACTGTGTATTCACTGACTTACTGACGAATTAATTAAAAGTCCAAATCTCGTCTTCGGCCACGTTTCAACTGGTATTCACCGCGCATACAAGCAGCAGCAGTTCAAACTTGAGATAATGGACATAATTGCATTATCCGACATAGTTTATAATCATCATTTTTTCGCTCTTGAGTGAGAGTGAAAGTGAGTACATGCAGATGTGTAAAGATATATTGACTAAGCGACCGCTAACCAATTTCAAGCGAATCACGCGCGCCGGCTGTTTTGACGCACGCTGCTGTTCGAACACTGATTGATCGTGGTGATTTGCCTTTTTTGGGAATTAGCATTGTAGAATTTCTCTTGTCGTTTTCGTCGTCTGCCGCCCGTTTTGCCAGATCTATCTGGGAGATTGATACATGTCGAGACTGATGCTGCTCTCACGACTGTCGTATTTGAATACGTAGCCGGGGCGTCTTACGTGGCGGATCAATCACGGCCAGTGCGTGTGTGATGCCACTCCACTATTTCCGCTGTTTTTGTAATCAAGATTCCGGTTGTGTTCCATCACATTTCGGGAACAAGGCACCAAAGCCCAAAATTGAGACGTTGACATTACTTCATATTAACATTCGGGCTTGGACTCGTCATCATGCACATAGGTGCACTTCGACCCAGTGTCACAAATAAGGAAGGTAGATTTCTATCTCTTCTTTTTTGGCCCTGGTGCCTGGTCACACCACCACCCATCACCTCGACGAGCCTCACCTTTCAAGAGCATAATTAATATTTAAAAAAACGGGCGGCGTGTTAGAAAGCGCGGAAACGGTTACGGTAAATTATTGACACCGATGCTTCATATGGCGCTCTGATATACACAGCTTTTCAGGCGACATCTGTGTCTTCATTATTACGCCGATATTTTCAGCATTCTCCTCCTATGTTGTTCCTGACACAAACCCCTCCTTCAGCACATGCATAACATTACGCATTTTATTGTGAAAAACTCGGGGCGTTTTCTAACGTAGTGTTAACATGAACGGCCTGGCATACTCACGAAAACCAGGTCTACTAGGGTCTAAGTGTGTGTTCACCAGGAATAAATGTAAATGCATTATTGTGCACATATACACACACAGTGGCCGAGACTACGGTTTAGGGAAACGTTGCGGGCGTATTGTACTAATGGAGTAGTCGACCACAACACGGATTCAGGCTCGGTCTGGCAACATGGAGAGAGATCAAGCCCAGTTTAGGCTTTATTTATTAATCAAATCCAGTTTGGCCCGCTCGGCCTCAGTGGCACGTCGATCGGCCGCCTGCCACTTGCGACAGCAGAAGAGCAACAGGCCGAGGATGACTAGGATTGGCGCCAGCAACCAAAAGACGCTGACCCCATGATCCCCTTGGCACTTGATTTGGCCCTTTTTTGTTTCATTCGAGAGTGAGTGTGCATGATATAGGGATGCATACCTCAGCCGGTGACAAGTAGTGCACTGTTTCTTCATATACTTTGATACAGGTGTCGAGCAGGGTGTCGCAGTTAGATGAGCCGCAATCCAGCCCCTTGTCTGTTAAATACTTGAGAGGTGTCGTTTAGTTTAACGCACGACGACCCCCCAAAGGACACAGTTTCTAACCTGGTGACAGAAGCCATACGAAATGTGTGTATCGTGTCTCATATTTTAGAATGATTATTGTTCGACTTTTTTAAATTGAGGATACACGATTCAATTATATAGATAAAGTGATTGAGATTAGCCCCATGCTGTTCTATTGAACCATTTTTCCGTTGTACCGTTGGCTCACAAAAAAAACGATTCGACGTAGTTTTATATCAAACCGGATACAAAAACGCTCTTTCGATTCTAGCGGGAGATAAAATCCGGAAACGATATTTATATAACATCCAGGCCCATTGCCAGTTTTATCACCACCACCACCACCAAATGCTGCTGCTCCCATTACTCGCACTCCCTGGGCCAGCTCAGTTTCCATTTTCTAAATTCAAAATGAAGAAATGTTCCGATTCAATTGTTCGACATGGCTCCGGCTCCGAACGCGCTCAGCGCATGCATTCGCTCTCACCACCACCACCAGCATAGCCCCGTTTTTTAGACTCAGACTCGCACTATAGAGCCAACAAGCCACGTTGTAACATGGGGGAGTAGGAAGCGAGCGACTAGAAGAGATCTATTTCTAAATTTGATTCAAATGTTCGACGATAATTCAATTTCGTCCACAGCACTCCCCCCAAAAAAACGCATAAAGTGATGCCACTAACCCGGCTATCTTCGCTCTAAAACGGTGAAAGTACAGATTACACTCGCGTCATACGTGGCTTCACCACCTTATTACTCAATACATAAAACGATGTTTGTTCTCGGATTCTTTTGCCAAGACTCGGCGCGAGTTCGGGTGAGTGAAGTGATAGACAGTCGAACAAACATACAAATGGATTCGCATCAACAAGAGACGTGGCTCCACGCTAAACCATTGAGAGCTCCTGTGCCCCAGAAAGAACAAGAACCCCACAGGTTCGAGTCGAGTTAAATTGATGTCAGCCGGGTTTTATCATTTGTCAAAAGATACTCGCGCAAATTGCGCCAGCTGCTTGCACCCGAGCCGTTAACACAGCAACAGTGCTGCTGCTCCTGCCAAAAGTGTTGCGTGACAAAGCTGGACAAGGCGACCCAAACCAACATTACCGACGAGATTGACGCCTTCCTGCAAACACTCTGATAAGCCAGTTAAAACGTCGCAATAAAAAAACGTTTTTAGCTTATTTTGAAACGGAAATGCAGCTCGTCCCCCGATATGGGTAATTTATACAAGGAAAGGGATAGCGAGTGCGTGTGGCAAACGCCGCGTGTTTGGCACGACGCTAATGAAATGTAGTAACTTTTTTCTTAATTACATTGGCGAGCCGATATGTAGGTATTGAATACATATTAACGGTCTCGCCATTGCAACCGCCGCCAATTCATGGATTACGAAGATGACTATTTTTACGCGAAATTGCGTGAGTAGTGTAGATGGGGAGCAGGCCGAGCCGAGCGCCCATGGTGTGACATAAAATAAACAGCGCATTAGATTCTTTTTTTCGAAAGCTGTTTGAAAAATGGTTGTATTATGTGATGAAACAATACTGGGGAACCATGCTGGGTCATGAGGGGCGGAATCGCCAGAATGAATGGAGCAGGACCAGGCTTGAGCGATGATTAAATGTTACGTGAATAAATATGTGTGTAACGTCGCTTTTGAGTCGCTCACCGTCCCGAGGAAAATGCGTTTGATGCGGTGACGGACAAACAGACGACGACGATCCGCAATGCATTGGAATGTCTAATTTAGGCCCGAATATATGTTTCCTGACGCCATCAACACAAGTTCATCTTGCCCAGTTTTTCAATAATTTTCCGTTATTGGTAACAATGTGGCGAGCAGTTGTATGTACAAACATATTTAATCGCATATTTGCTATAATGCCAAACAAGCCAGCATCATACTTCTTTGTCTATTTGAATACTGTAATTATTTACATAAACTACGGTTGAAGCTCACTACAAGCTGATAACAAGTGGGGGCTCCATTTCCATTTATGCACCTCTTTCGGCTTAAACAACCACGGACCGTCGTCCACGGTTACTTTGAGTTATCAGATTGCCGAACCGGACTGAACCGGCTTCTTCTTTTCTGGCCGGCTCAAGAAAAAAACAGTTTATCGATCTTATTTTCGTACTTGTCATCAAGTCTTGATAAAAGGGCAGATAAGAACGCGCCGGGTCCGTTCACACTGTGAACTTCACAGGGTCAATTTTTTTTTTGGAACGTGATAGCTCAACGTCAACCGCGGAAACTGGTTTCTGCAGTCAGTAGTCTGCAGGAAGAAAATTAACTGCGAAAAATATGGTATTTTATATCTATTTAATACACTCGATCAAGTTTATGGCGAAAAGACGGTGTATAGCGGAACACTGATAAAAAGGTTCTCAATGAAACACATTCATAAGACGCATTATGGGTTCTCAAGAAACGACTATGTACCACAGCAGAACACTGATAAAAAGGTTCTCAATGAAACCCTCGTCCCCGAACACCCATTAGTCAACGTCGATGCCCATCTAAACAATTCGATAAATTCGAGAATGCTTGATTAAGACGTATCATGGCCCCTGATTCAGGGGAACCCAAGCTACCTTGCTTTTTGTCAGAGTATATAAAAGGTATTTTTCAATTTTTATTCCGTACATGTAGTTCGCTAAAAAGTTGTGCGACCAACATATTTATGTACAGACATAATGTTAGCATTTCAAGCAATCCAGATTATTTTCTGATTAGAATACTTTTTCTGTTTACATAAATTTAATTTTATCAACAGAACAGATTGATTACAAGTGGTTCGGTGGGGAGAGACTGAATTTTTAATTATTCGCCGATTTTGGCTTTACAAGCAAGCTTACTTCATGTTATCACATCACTAAGCCGAATGGAACCGGCTTCTCATTTTTTTTGGTTTGGTTTGGTGCAGGAAGAAAAAAAATGAAACGCGAAAATTAGATCGATCAACTTGAAGAGCGAGCAAAATTTGATTCGCGCTGAAAATGATTTTCTGTTCGCTTGTTATGCGAAGTCGTGACAGAAATGAGAATGATTTGATTTTCACTCGGCTGACACACGACATTCTAGCTAAATCCCTCGGTTTACTGCGATTTGTGTCTTTTTGGGGTTTTGAAGGCCTCTTTCGGTCGAAACCAGTGTGGCGCCAACAAGTTTAATTAATTATGCAACAATTTACGATTGATGAATATCCATGAGTTTTTCTTTGACTTGCCGGAACCAGGATCATAGACGTGACTATTAAATGCGGTCATATTTAGAGTTCTATTCACAGTGTGAGAGTACATTCACAAATGGGCTGGCTGCAACAATCTCACCTTGCTGCGTGCGGTCTAACCGACCTAGCGAGAGATAGAGTGAGTGAGCATGGACAAAGTCCCAAAATAAAATTTTTGAAATTAAATTGCGGCTTCCAGACCATAACCGAAACTCAGTTGTGAACGCCGCGTACACTGACCAAGCGACCAAAGCCTGGTTGATGCTGCCTGCTGCCTGGCGTGACTATGGTGTGCTGCACCCGTTTCGTTTAGAGATGCACACTTTGTCAGATGACTGTGTGTTGGTTTGTTGCGCGTGGTGGTGGAACCGGGTCACGTTTGGCACTGGTGGGAAACGACACAAAAAGACCAAACATTATACATCATTGTCTCACTATGTCTGGATTGATTTTGTATAAATTACGTCGCGCTAATCTGTTTTATTACTATCTTTTCGTGAACCCGTCATCTTATTTGACATGAGCTTTAGTGATGACGTTATGGCGTTTGGGCTCAAGGAATCGGCTCAGTTCCGGCAAGTGGGGACCCCTCTCAATGTCACATCATCCCTATCCATCCATCCGCCATCGTCTGCTTCTGCTTCTGCTTTTTGCGCGGCAGTCCGACAGATTAGAGAGTACGGATGTCAAACAATGCACTGTTTCAGTCAACAACCAGCTTATCCAGGTAAAACGGGGGGTAACGACGCAATGGTTCGCCGTACACCGTGTTAGATGTTATTTTGGTGTTTAATGTTTCCAATTGAACAGCTCCAGAAGGAGCTCCAGATCATGTTGTGAAAGGTGAAGTTGAGGAGATAGTGTAGAACTGGTTGAGTTATAGCTGGGGTCTAATTGGTGGTTTGTAATTTAGTGTAAGAGGTTCAGCAGTCTTGCGGCCGACATCTACTACAAAGCGTTTATTACACTACTACGACCATGTACCGTAACGCCGTGAGCAGTCTCTTAGAGTCAAAATGACAATTGCGAGAAACGTGTTCGCTTTGATTAGGTACCGTGGAAAAGTGGGCTCACAAGTGGCATCAACAGTTGATTATGGGGATGGGGAGTGATTGGTGGTCTTGTTTCGGCCCTTATCATTAACCATATCTTCATTGCCAATGTGGCATAGCAACAAACGCTTCACCCACTTCTGCCAAAACACTGTGTCACTACTGTAGAGTTCCGACAAAAGACGAGTCCGGTAATGAGGTGCTTGACAATTGCCTCAAAATTCGATCGTATCAGTTGAGATTTTAATGATAGTGATGATCGGACCCATCAAAATCACTTAAGTATAACCGGTAAATTCGGCTCACTCAAGGGAGTGGTCAAAGTGGGTCAAAATAAGGAGCACAATACGAGTATCAATAGCAGCAACAGCAGTGGCAATTGAAAATCTGTCAGGATGTCAGCGTGGTTGAACTCCAGCTCACCGCGATCTAGCTCTAACCCATGAACAAAACGGAAATCCTAACAACTCTGGGGCCATCTCCAAATATTGTGGTTCCGTTCCAAATTTGCATAGTTTTTTTTTTCGCCTCCCACTTTCTTTTCTGGCGTGATAAATGAAGTGAATTGTAATATAAACGGGTTGTAGTGAAAATATGTCGGAACATGGCCCGATGATGATGGTTGTAAAGGCAGAAAGGTGATTGCAATCATCCAACATTCCAGTGAAATTTATCGATTCAAATATACATCACTTTATTTTCCCACATCCCTCATCTCATGGTACTGGTGGTGCTGGCGAGCTAGATTACTCTCTGCCGTGTGCACCATTACCCAATGCACAGTTGCCCTAGCTCCGTCATCACCATGGCCACCAAGTGGTGAAATTTCAACTCGGAGTGCTCCTCCACCTCCATCGAAAAAAAAACGATGAATTTTGTATTTTCCGACGTTAGCTATTCTCGCTTAGCCTAATTATAGTTTTTTACTATTACACTGAAAAAAACGATCAAAACAAGAAAGAACTTGCAAAAAAAACGAAACAAACGCCAAATAACAAAAAATTAAAAACAGAGAACTGTGAAGAAGTCCAAGAGATATTAATACATCCACGATTTGGTTCACGAATAAATCGGCACCGAGTTAATCTGCATTCACCCAGACCCTTTGCTTCTACACCGAGATACAGCCATTTTTAGTTGGTTCTTTAATCAATAAGTTCTAGTTCTATATCAATAACAGTAAATACACACACAAAAGTAAAAATGGGCAACTGTATCAGTTGGGATAGAAACAAGTCCATCTGGGCCGTGCGTATACTCTCCGAGGTTTTACTGTGCACTGGTATCGTCGCCTGTGTGGCCGCCTTCACCATTGAGGTTTGTACTACTCGTCAATTATTGTCTCAATCGTTTTCCGA
>SCLD01071190.1:0-15254 GCA_004367895.1 Oikopleura longicauda | reverse complement strand
GAATCACCTCGAAGGTCATTGAAGGTCATTCGAGGTCATTGGAGGTCATTTGAAAATTGGCTAAAACTTAAAAATTAAGCGATTTACAATGTAAAGATCGCCTGTTTAAACAACTTTGAATGCTTCCAAATGACCTCAAATGAACTTAGAATGACCTTAAATGACCTCACGTGACCCCATTTGACCTATAAAGGTCAAATCTGAAAAAAACCAAAATTTTGAATTTTTGCCCAGGAACCATAATTTTTCCTCGAGGGCCGTCAGTATATAAAGGAGCCGAATTCGGCCAACTTACTCGCTTGCCGAGGTGGGTCAGAGGCACGCTCCGACCGCACCGGCCATGCGGAAAGACCCTCTAGGCTCACCTCGGCGGTGTGGTCGATGAGGGAAGGCTGTCTAAAGCAATTCTTTGCTCGGACGGGAATAGCCTAAGGTTACAGTTGAGCACGAAAAGGGTTAGTCACCATGACGAAGAAGAAGGATGAAAGAAGAACAAGCAAAAGAAGAAGAAGAAGTAGAGGAGCAAGGAGGAGGTAGCAGCACCAGGTTAGAAACCATTTAGTGCGGCCGCATACATTTATTTTTTTTAGAAACCATTTAGTGCGGCCGCACACATTTATTTTTTATTCAATTAGTACAGTGGTGAGCTGTACAAAATTTATTTTATTTATAAAAAATAAACAAGGGCCTTAAATCCATTAATTTTTATTATGACCGGGCCCTTATTTTTTGGCAATTTTGGTCGGAATTTTCCCTTTTCGAATAAAAGGCCGAATAAAAACCGTTCACCGCGAGTGCGAAATTTTAAAATTAACTACGACTCGAAATCTTTTTTGTAAAAATCGAATAACATCTCAACAAACGACCGATACGATTTTGCCAGGCAATTAGAAAATATGGCAATGTGCAAAATTTTGCCAGGCAATTAAATTTTTCAATTTCATTCTTTGAGTTTAGTCTTAAAACATTCGAGATCATTTATGTAGATAAAGTCATCCCAATTGGCGAACCATCTTATGGAAATAAGGTCCTTCCAATTGGGATGATCTTAATGGGAAAATGCAAAATAACTTTCAAGAAAACGACAAATGTCCGATTTATTTTTCGTTTTTATGTTTAGCATATGTCTTAGAAGTGTAGATATCGAGTTTCAAAGCCATTTTTCATCAACTTAAAATTTGACCGAGTAAATCGAATTTTTGTTCTATGATGTACAAAAAGATGAGCCTGAAACTTTTTCACTTCTAATATTCAGAGGCAAATGAAATTTTGAAATAATAATATTCAATTTTCAAAGAGTTTGCGGAACAAAAGTTTTGACCGAAACAATGTGTAGGTTACGAAATACAGCCTACGCAAGTTGGGTAGTCAAAATGACTAAAATAGACTTTATTGATAGCAAATCATACTGCCGTCACACTCAAATCAATTATTTAATGAAAAAATGAATTTTTAGAGTGCGTAGGCGTGTCAAAAAAATGCGTGGGTTGACCAAACATGAGTTTTTGGCACTTTTAAGTGCTTTTTTGAACTGCATCTGCTCCGTGGAAGCATAAAAATGAAAACAAAAATATTATTAACGCTCAAATTTTAGGTACCGGGGTCAATTTAGGGATTTTCGGGTGTGGAGAATTCACTCACCCAAAATTTCGGATGAATTACTTGGGATTTAAAAGTTAGCATTTTGTTGGAAGTCTAATTTTAAATACCGTTTTAACACCGATATTTAGATTTTTGATAAGGTTAACGACTTCATTGAATCCAAAAAATCGAATTAAAGGACCAAGTTCCTGGTAAAAGCGAAACATTTCCTGGGAATCCGGTTTCCGAGTTGAGAGAGTGAATTCAGCGATTTTATTTTTTTCTATATTTTCTTATTTCAATTAAGATTTTTGAAGTCCGAAAATCGGATGGATTTCGGAGTTAGGATTTCGTGGGAAGTCAAAATTTAAAAACTGTTTTAAACACCAAGATCGAGGTTTTTTACAGAATAAATGACTTCACTAAATCCGATTCACTTGAAACAAAATATAAATTCCCTGGGAAAGGGAAAAAAAATCCTGGAAATCTTTTTTCCGAGTACCACCGAGCGTGTTTGACGGAAACAAAGTGTTCGGACTAATCTTTTTTTCTTTTTTATGGTAAAGGGTCCTTTCACAGCACACTGTGAAATGATCTTTGCTGTGATCGGTCAAATTTTAAGTTGATGAAAAATGGCTTTTAAACTCGATATCTACACTGCTAAGACATATGCTAAACATAAAAACGAATAATAAATCGGACATTTGTCGTTTTCTTGAAAGTTATTTTGCATTTTCCCAATCTCATAAGATGTTTGGATTTAGCGGCAGATCGGAGGACTTTTGGAACTTGCTTACTATTATAAGATTGCCGATATCTTTAAAAAGACTGTCGATGTGGGGCTGTAAGACGGTCTGGATTTAAAATAAGATGGTCCGGATTTCAAATAAGATGGTCGGATGTACGGTCCGTTACAGTACGGACCATCTTATATGGAGTAGGTAGGCCTCTTAAAGCCATAAGTCATCCTCTAAGATTTCAAGGCATATTGGGTCCAAATCGGGTCAAATATGTCCGGACCGTCTTAAAAGCATAAGATGTCCGGATTTTTTGACGACTAAATAAGAAGGTCCGAATTTCCGAAAAAATAAGACGGTCCCAATTAGCAAAATCCAAATGTCTTATGTGTTACTAACTCCAAAATTTGATAAAAAATGGAGAAAAGTAACAACATTTTGACTCTTCTTGTGAGATTTTCATTCTTTTTACAAAGTTACCACACCACTACCATTCCATACCATACCACACATTATTTTGACCAGTTTATTGACAAGTTTTCGGGTGAGCACACAGGGTGTTTCCAAAATTAAGTTTTATTATTATTTGAATTATAAGTCATTTTATATGAGTCATATAAATCAGTATGAGTCATCCTTTATGACTAACGAAACTAATTTTAAGATCCCTGATTGAAACGGTAAATAAAGAAAGAAATTCTCATCTGTGGATTTTACTCTCGGTAAATACTCTGTTTAAGGATATCATGATTTTCATACTACACGTCAATCCTAATCTACAATTCTAAACGTTACGTTTAGATTACTGTTCCAAAAATTTGCATTTTTAATTGCCCGGCAAATTTTTGGGCAAAAAATGTGAATATTTAATTGCCTGGCAAAAAATTGTAATCAATGATGTGCAAAATTTTGCCAGGCAATTATAAAAATTGTACAAAATTTTGCCAGGCAAAATCGTATCGGTCCAACAAACACGTGTCTTACACAGATATCAACATAATTTTGATAAAAACCGCAAGAATTCGGCGTGATAAGAAAGGCCGGAATGCATGCAGAATAAAAGTCAATGTATAACCTAAATTCTATTTGATTTCGGCATCAAAAAAATATTTCATTTCAAAAATGAAGCTCCTTGTGCAGGTAAGTTTTTTTGAATATTTAATTTTCTGAAGAAGGGAGAGCTAGGATCTCCGAGACGACATCTGACCTGCCTTACTGAGACCAGGGATCTACGCGCCGCTTGGTCCGCGGACCGCACCGGACCACTTGGTCCGAGGACCGACCGGCTCTGGTGCTTGGATCCCTGACTGAGACAAGAGCTTAATAAACGGACCTTTATAGTCGTCCATATACTTGATCAGTCCTCGGGCGGTTTTTTTATATGCCTAACATTTTTGAATGCTTGGAAGCAGATTGAAAGTCTTTAGAGTTAATGAAGAGCTAGAATTGGTTTTAAGGCAAGAACTCTAGAGTGTACTGGATAGAATTTAGCAAAGAATGATTCAAACACTTTTCAGAATTCGACTTTTCAAATTTAAAGCCGATATGGTCCATACCATATGGATTAAACTCGAAACGTTTTACATTATTGTTCGACTAGAATTATATTTCTTAAATGAAAACTTCTAGATGAAAACTATTTAACCAACTATTTTAACCAACTTATCAAAATCAATTTCGCTATGCACCATTGAATTTGTCATAAAATTTCGCAGGTCATGACGGTTTCGGAATCTCGATTTTTTAACCAAAAATGAAAGATCATAGGACGAGCCGTTACGTCCAACGAATCCAAAATATCAGGTTTTCTGACGGAGTCGGATTTTCACAAATCTTCCTCAGAGTCATAGGTAAAATAAATATCGGTCTCGGACCAGAAATGGCTCGATGTGGTCCAGTCCGGATCTACCCTTACTTCTTAACGTTCACGTCTTGTCCGCATCTCACTCGCTGTCCTTATTCCATAAAAGTCCTCTTCTTGTCCTCATCCATCTTATTTTAGACTCGAGAAAAACTTTTATCCCGACCAAAATTCTCTATCTTGAAGAGAAACATTTTATGTGTGACATGAATAAACGAAATCCGACGTGGACTTAGAATCCTTGATCATGAATTTATTAAATTTTTAAGCTATTTTTGGGTTTGGTCCCTTGGGTGACCAGCGAAAAAACATCGGCGAACGAAATTTGTCCCGCTAACGAGGAATGGAGCAATTGTGGCAGCGCTTGTGCTGAAAGATACTGCTGTGATAGTGATGACCGAGGTCACTGCAGGAACCTGGAGTGTCCCGAAATGTGCGAAGAGCGTTGCGGTTGTATCAAGGGCTATGCACGTGACTTCCGTAACGGGGAGTGTATTCCAAAAGCTGACTGTCTTTTACTACCAGCAAGCCTTGCACCGAGTCCTGTACCACCAGCATGTCCCGATAACGAAGTTTACAACAACTGTTACAAGGGTTACGAACCTTTCTGTTGTGAACATTCAATGAATGCAAAATCGTCTCGTCAATTTGCCCAGGTTAATATTTCTTTAACATTTTTTTCAGCGGGAAATTTTTATTTTCCGAGCTCTTTTATTGATTAGATCAATTGATGAGTAAAGCCATCTGATTGGTCAAAACAAATATTATGTCATTTTAAGTTTGGAAATGGAGTGTGTGCTTTCATGCCATTAGCTGATTCTGAATGCGTATCTCAGGAACGTTTCAATAACGTTTTTTATTTGAATTGACTGTTTATAGTCTCTAAATTATAGATAATGCTTACCTATAATGCTTACCTAAACGTGTCCAAGTGCAACTGTGCGTATGGTTTCGCCCGTGACGCCAATGGAGTGTGCATTCCAGAACACGAATGCCCTGAACCAGTTCCGGAATGTCCAAAGGAAAGTTTTTCATTGAAAAATCAGGAATTATGACTTATTATTGATGAATGATCAATGACTAATCATTGAAAGGGTGAATACTACTCTGAATGTGAGTACTGCTCAGAACCAAGTTGCAATGAGGCAGTGTCCTGTACAAAAAAATCAAACAAAGATACTGCTGAAACTCAATGTAGAGAAGGAACAAGTTTTTTATGCAAATATATAGACCAATTCAAGACATAGACCGATTCAAAAATGAAATTTATTTCTTTGCTGAAAAGTTTTCAGAAAAAATCTAAATAATTTATCCATTTGTAAAATTGCATACTATATCTTGATGAAAGAGCACCCATGGAATGAATATTATGGTCCCAGAGAATCAATTTTCCACTTTGCTTGTGATGGCTCAAACACAATTGTCCATATGGAAGAAACGCACAATTACGGCCCCTCCGGTAAAGAAAATAGTTTTGATAAATGCCCTGTTATTGAACCTTAAAATTATTCACAAAAATTTAGATGGACCTGGACATTACAGTGACTATCTGCAATCGATTGGTGATAACCCTTGCATCTGTCTTCCTGGCTACGTCAGACATCCCGATGGACGTTGTATCTGGTTTCATGATAATCATTACTGTCAAACGATCCATGCAGAAACACAAGCTGCTCAGCCTCAATGCAATGAAGGAACTAGTCTAAGATAGCTTCGATATGATTTAAAAATTGACATCCCATGCTTAGTCAAAATTTTGCGCTGAATTTCGTCAGACTCATTAATTTGAAGCTAAGCCGGTCCTTAATCATATCCAAAAAAATTCGAAAACTCGAATTTCCAACTTTGAACAACTTGATTTTCAAAAATTAGGCCCAAACAAAGGGAAAATTTTACATTTTGGAATGATTAAAACATCTCTCAATCTGACTTCTTAGATTAAACATATTCTAGGGCTCTGATGGATCAAGTTCAAAGTCATGAGTGAATGTGAACGGTCCATGAGGGTCATACATTGTATATATTTTCAGTAGGATTCTTATCACGAATCAAGGACCATATATTCTATGCTCTGATCCGTATACTCTTGCCTAAAAACGTATTATTATAAGTGAATACCGTACTATTATATCGTACGGTATATTTTCAGACCCGAACGGTATACAAAAAGCTAAAACCATATTGAGGAGTGTCTACTCAATCGAAAAAAAGCTGTGAAAGACGTCAAATCATGTGTTCAATTTTTTTGACCAATTCAAATCCAGAATAACTCCGACTAAAAAGCAAAACTGAAAATATGATTTGACGTCTTTCACGGCCTTTCCCGACTAAGAAGGCATCCCCCTCGTTTTATATAAGAACCGTATATGTTCAAGAACCAAATAGTTTAAGATATACGATGTAACTTAAAACTGACACAAACTGACAAAAATTGTTGATTTGCTTAAAGTAAAAAGTCTGATATTCCGATTTTGATAAACATGTCGTGACTCCCCTGCTCATTCGCTAAATGAAACAATAAACTAGAAAAAGAAAATCATGAATATTTCGGAGATCGAGAATCCATCTTTCACTTCGAATGTGATGGCCCTAACACAGTCGTTCATATGGAGGAAACACACAATTATGGTCCTTCAGGTTTGTTTTTTATGTTTTATTTTTGTTTTAATGGCTTTAAAACTTAAAATTTCTTTCAGATGGTCCCGGACATTACAGTGAATACTTGCAATCAATTGGCGAGAATCCATGCATCTGCCTCCCAGGTTTTCAAAGACATCCAGATGGACGTTGTATCTGGTTCCATGATAATCATTACTGCCAGACGGTTCATGCAGAATCATTGGCGGTACCGCAATGTAGAGAAGGAACAAGTTTGAAATGCATACATTCGTTATGACTCGTAATTCATGAGTTGTTCATGAGTTCAGTTTTCAAAATCTTTGCCATCCGCTTGAATTGTGTCCGATTAACTTGTAAAAAGAACATCCATGGAATGAATATTATGGTCCAAGAGAATCTATTTTTCACTTTGAATGCGACGGTCCGAACGCAATCGTTCATATGGAGGAAACTCATAATTATGGACCTGCAGGTAAATAAGCGTAGTTTTATTCTTGTTCTTGTCGAAAAATTTATATTGAACAAATTGCAAGAAAAATATTTTTTTTCAGACGGTCCAGGCCATTATAGTGACTATTTGCAATCGGTTGGTGAAAACCCTTGCATCTGTCTTCCTGGCTACATCAGACATCCCGATGGACGTTGCATCTGGTTCCATGATAATCATTACTGTCAAACGATCCATGCAGAAACACTAGCTGCTCAGCCTCAATGCAATGAAGGAACTAGTCTAAGATAGCCGATAAAAACATTATTGTAGAATCGTTGATAAACTAAAGAAAGATAATCATGAATATTTTGGGGAAAGAGAATCAATCTTTCACTTTGAATGTGATGGCCCGAACACGATCGTCCATATGGAAGAAACACACAATTATGGTCCTTCAGGTGAGTTTGCCCAGTTTTTATCTGTTTAAAATGATTGAAATAAGAATTTCAAATGCTTTTTCAGATGGTCCTGGACATTACAGTGAATACTTGCAGTCAATTGGTGAAAATCCTTGCATCTGTCTTCCAGGTTTCCAACGACATCCCGATGGGCGCTGCATCTGGTTCCATGATAATCACTACTGCGAGATTGTCCATGCAGAAGCTATGGCAGTTCCTACATGTCGAGAAGGATCAAGTTTGAAATGTATAAAATCAAGAATTAATTTGAACTTTTATTTTTCGATTTCTTGGAATGCATTCGATAACACTTGCCATAAGAACATCCATGGAATGAATATCATGGTCCAAGAGAATCTATTTTCCACTTCGAATGTGATGGTCCGAATACGATCGTTCATATGGAGGAAACTCACAACTATGGACCTTCAGGTAATTAAGCTTATTGTTTTGCTTGTAATTGACAAAAAAAGGATTCAATGACATACGTAAAATATCATTTTAAGATGGTCCAGGTCATTATAGTGACTATCTGCAATCAATCGGCGAAAATTCATGCATTTGTATACCAGGTTTTATCAGACATCCTGATGGACGGTGTATCTGGTTTCACGACAATCATTACTGCGAAACAATGCATGCAGAATCACAAGCTGCTCAGCCCCAATGCAGTGAAGGAACTAGTCTTAGATAGCTAAGCCGATGTGCGAATTTGAATTCTCCATTCTAGAAACATCGATAAACTAGAAAAAAGAACACCATGAATATTTCGGGGAAAGAGAGTCAATTTTTCACTTTGATTGTGATGGGCCCAACACGATAGTGCATATGGAGGAAACACACAATTATGGTCCTCCAGGTGAATAATTGACATTTTTGTCTTTAAATTGCTTTGTCTTGAAATTAAAATTATTTGCTAGACGGTCCTGGACATTACAGTGAATATTTGCTATCGATTGGTGAAAATCCTTGCATCTGTATTCCAGGTTTCCACAGACATCCGGATGGACGTTGCATCTGGTTCCATGATAATCATTACTGTCAAACAGTTCATGCTGAGACTGCTTCTGCTTGCCCAATTGAAAATGTTTGTCGATGTGAACACGGTCTTACTCGATACACTGGTAAGTTCATTTGAGATAGCAAATTTCAAAAGCAGTTGATTTTGGTCATGCAAAGTCATAGGATAGTCGAGTTAAATAACGAGGTGATGACCTCCTTTAAATGCTGCAAGCCATGTAGATTTTTTCATAGGATTAAGAAATTAATATATTTAATTTATTTAAGATCCGAAAACGGGCCATTCCTGGTGTCTTGAAGAGTGTCCCACACATGAATGCGGTGATAATGAACAATGGAATGAATGTGGAACTTGTGAAGAGACTAAATGTTGTCAAGGCGATAACTGTGGTGGCGATTCAGTTCCTTGTTCAACTGAATGTCAACCTAGATGTGAATGTGCCGAAGGAACTGGTTCATTTTTCAATAATAAAGGCTATATTTTATTTAGATCTGAACATAAATTTTCCTTGTTTAGGATCTGTTAGTTTCATTTAAAAACCGTCCAGATCGGAGAAGAGACCAGATCCAAAACCTGTTTACTATCCGTTTAGTAGAGTTTTGGTGAAAAATATGAATTTGAACCTTAAAAAGGATATGTCAGAAACGAAGAAAATGTTTGTGTGATGCCACAAGCATGCTTCCGTAAGTTTAGATGAATTACTTTAAATGAATAAGTTTATATGCTGCTAGTTTATATGCCGTTTATTTATACGCCGTATGTTTATATGCTGTCAGTTTATATGTATTCATATTGCAATATAAGTTTAACAAAATTACATAAAGGAATTCGGGAAACTCGTATAATACGAAACTTATTGATCCTATTAAAACTTTGAACAAATCTGGAAATCAAAAATCCGGACTACTCCAACGAAGATCTCGGACAAAATGTCTGACCAACTACATAAATGCATGCTAAAATGGCTGGTGAATAACAACTTGAATCACAATGAATTCATTGAGTGATTTTGAAAGACTTGGCCGTTGCAGATGAGGACGAAACACTGACTTTAACTAATAATAATTTCATGTGAACGAATAAAAATATTTTCATTTAACAGTCGAGTTATAAAACTTTTTTACTGAGCCATTTCACCTGGAGTCATTATTGAACTCCAATCCTTGATTCTGAGTACTAACAAACGTGCATTTCTGAAATCCAATGTACGCCTATTCACATAAAATCGCGTGATTAAGGGCAGACTAGCACCACTATTATTGTCCACGATAATGAATGGACAATTTCACCTTGAGCCCGGGGGCCAAGGGTGATTTGAAGCAAGAATAACCCTAGTCATGATTATAGGTAATACATCTGATTCATAATTTTATTTGTGTAAAACGAAAATTTGCTTTAATACGGTATTAATAGTACCGTAAACGATTATGAAGCGTATCTTACGATGCAGTTAATACTGTATGAACTCTCTCGTCGGACTCTCTCGAGTTTGTTCATATTATATGGACCATATCTAGGCAAAAGTCTGACTGTAGGTCCAAAAGAAACTTTGCATCAACCTTTAATTACTTATCAGTGCATAATTTAAGCGTATTCACTTATTTTGTATAGGTCACAAACATTCATGACAAAAGTTAAATTCAAATTTCGTTTCACTTGGTCCTCTCTGAGAATTCTTGTACGGTTTCACCTAGGATGTCCACGGACATTTGGTCATAAAATCGACACGATTGACCATAATTGATAAATCAGAGGCCGTATGACGTCATCGAGATTTTTCAATCTTAAATTCGGAATCAGCAAACTAAACTATCCCTCGGTGGGTCGAAATCCGTTTTTCGCTCGATAGCGTCCGCTTCGCGGACACTCTGGTGTCGCGTAGTTCCCTTTGAAAGTGGGTATACCAGGATTTATTTTCAACGGTTCTAAAAACTGATCAGCGCATGTTTTCTCAATTAAAATCAACTGGCCTAATCCATATCGAAGTCCTTGATACATTTTCTCTAGTATTTGGACTTAAACTCAAAACCGGATTTTGAAAAACTTTCATTCTTTATTTTCAAAACGTCGAATGACCACTTGAGCTTTGTAATAAATTATTATACTGCCAACTTGGCACCTTAATTGAACTGATCAGGAAAAAGGCTTTTTTGAATGAGTCAAATAAATTGAGTCATACAGTATGGCTCATACTAAGTTGCAATCAGGGTTGTAGAATGGATTGCAAAAATTGCGATAATTGCGTTTGCGAAAAAAAGTTGAAATTATTTAAGTGGAAAAATTTTCCTTGATTTGTCAATAGGGGTCAAGATGATCACTTTAAGGATACCTAAACCATAATGAAATTCGCTTTTAAAACGCTAATTTTCCAATAATGATCATAATTGCTCTTAACCCTTATTGGCAACATTTTGGGAGTATCACCGAGCGTGTTTCACGGGAACTTTTTATAATTTTCACTGGATTTTGTTTCCGCGAAACACGCTCGGTGAAGTTCCCAGTTTTTGGATTTTGTTTCCGTGATTTGCCAATAAGGGTTAAAGAGAGAAAATGTTTAAGCTCTTTGAATATCCGGCAAATTCACCGTATAAAGATTTGATTTCAAAGTTCAAATCGTATGAGTCATACCTATGACGTCATGAATTTTAGCTTTAATGAAGGTCTCCAAATTATTCAACAATTGAAAAAGCATAAACGAATTATGAAATGCTTGACCGTATTGTGTCACTATAAATATATGTTATGCAAATAAATTTTTGAAGTAAAGTCAAATAATATAAAATAACTGTTTAAGATGATCAGTCTGTAAGTACTCAAACTCGAATTTTTACAATTTTAGAGAATCTAGAAAAAATAAAATGGTAGAAAATATTACTAAGGTAAAGTTCGTAACAGTCCGTGGTCCGGATGTTGGTCCGGAATTTTTTTTGGTCCGGAATTTATGTTGATCCGGTCCGTGGTCTGGATTCTCGGTTCGGATATTTTTTGATCTGGTACGTGGTCCGTATTTTGGTCCGGATTTCTAAAGTTTTGAGAAAAAAAGACTCTTTCAACCCTTATTGACCAGTTTTCGGAAATTTTTGACACAATTAACCCTGGCAAAATTTTGGGATTTGACCCGGTGTGTTTTGTGGAAAATTTCTCCGAGTTTCAATTTCACATAGATTGTGACATCACTATAGGACGTGGTCGGCTGACGTCACCCTCACCGTAATTGCAACCTAATCTCCATTGCACCCCAACCCCAATCGCATCCTAACCCAAAGTTCACCATACAGTATGGTCCATACCCTTATTTCACCCTCACCCGAATTTCACCCTTACCCTAATTCCATCCCAACCCAAATTGAACCCTGACCCCAATTCTATCCTAACCCTTTAATTTTGACCGAAAACAGTTTCCGGAAAACACGGCTTCTTGGTTCGAGGCTCATAACTTCATGAAATTTTTATTTAGTGTGAACAAGAATCATGGTGGTACTCGTGTTTACAATTTTATGAATTTTCTGCGGTCGATTATGTCGTTTTCACAATTATGCTTGCTGTCTCCGCATCAGTTGGGGTAAGTTATTTACCGATATATGTATTTTTCGAAAATAATATTTTGACCGATATATCATATATGATATATGCCAAAAATTTTCATTGTTCGATCGATATTTCACGAAATGTTTTAGAATTAATATGGTCAAAGCAATTCATATATCGGTCAAAATATGATTTCCGGAAAATACATATGTCGGTCAATATTAGCCTATCATATATCGGTTAATATATCATATTTTAATATGGTTCATATTATTTGGACCAACGTATTTTTGCATATTCCGATCATATATCTTTTCATATATCTGGCGTTATAGGACCATTACATATATCGCTCAATATAAGTTCACTTCGCTTAGATCATATGATATGATTCATATCAATATTACATATATCGATCCATATGATATGTGTAATATTTGACTGATTTAAGCTTGGCGCTTAAAACTCAGATGTTTTATTTTCATTATCTGATAAGGAATCCAAGCCAATCAAATTCATGCATTGCATAGCCAATCAGAAAGCGTCAAACTAAATTCAGGTTTTCTTTGCTTATCGAGCACGGCGTCAAGAAACTCTCGATGATTTCGCTCTTGGTGGAAGGTCTATGCACGCTGTTCCAACGTCATTATCCATCATGTGTACAACATTATCTGCTATAACTATCATAGGAATTGATTAACTGACCAAAAATGGTGGATTATGGGTAGGCTGAATTCCGTGAAAATAGTGGGACTGTCACTGCTAGCCCATCAGATCTTGACAGTCATAGGCACTCATACTTATACGAAATTAATGTTTTTTAGGAAATTTTATTTTTTTTTCGAAACCTTTTGTTATCCAAATTATTCTCTGAAAAATTCTACTCCTTACACTTAGGGTACACTTGTAGGTACACCTTACACTTTTCAATAATTTTCACTGAATAAAAAATAGTAATTCAGCCATAATCAAATTATATCACTATTCGGATTCCAATTTTTGATTGACGTACATAGACTTCCGATGGACTTCTGGTTGACTTCCGGTCGACTTCCGGTTGACTTCCTGTGGACTTCCGGTCCGTTAATCTATGACTAAGGAACACCAGCCGAGTTTTATTTATATGGTGCAATGTACTTTTGGATGATATTAGTTTATTGTCTGTCAATGACTTTAGGATCAAGGGTTAAATAAATATTTACTTGCCACAGTTTCAAGTGTACATTCGAAATATGTAAACATATATCGGTCAATATTAATATATGTGACATATAATATGTCGAAAATGTTCATTTTTGATATATGAAAATTTTTATTTCCTCTAAATTCGCACATGTTTTGTGAATTCTTATATTTGACCTAAATTCTAGGCTATAAAAGCTATATATAATATAGGCTAAATATGAAGGTTTTTTTATAGAATACATATATCGTTCGAATTTATAAAAATTTCATATATTGATCTATATAATTTCAATATCACTGTATGTTTCCATATTTCGATCATATATGATTTTATATATCGATCATTACAAGATAAGACAAGATATATCGATCAGTATATGCGGCATATAATATGCCCATTCAATAATTTTATCTTGGTTCTTATATCGCTCCAATATATGTTAATTTCTTATAATGACCAATATATAAAAACATATATTCTCCCGATATACACCCTTTACAAAAGCTGCCGAAGTTTACATCCCAATATTTTATCGACTTGGTATTCGATCAACTTATGAATATCTCGAACTTCGTTTCAAATTGGTGTTTAAAGTCGTTATTTATTTCACTTTTAAAGTGGACGATATAAAATAGCTCTGCTATAATATTTTTACGCGTACGTATTATTTCTGCCCACGTAAATTTACGAACGCGCAAACATTTTCGTCCGCGCAAAAATATACGTACGCGCAAAAATATTCGTACCCGCAAAAATTTACGTACGTGTAATTTACGTACGTGATTTATATACTACTAACCCCTATTGGCAAACCATGGGAAAATTTTTCAGAATTTCCGGATTAACCAATTAAAATTTTAAACAATTTGATAAAAAGTCGTTCTTTACGATCTATAACAATGGGATTATTTCTAATTGCAGGAATAATCACGACGGGAATTGCAATATATGCACCGGCAACTGCTCTTTCTGCTGTCACTTCAATGAATTTAGATATTGCTATTTTATCAACGGGAATAGTTATGGTTCTCACAATGGTACGGGTCAGGACGATTCGGCGAAAAATTTTGCGAGAAAATGAGTGACCCCAACCCTTAGCCTTATTTCACCCTAATCCTAATTTCATCCTGACACTAAGTAAAATTGAGATCACGGTGCGTCTGAGGTTAGGATGCAAAGGTGCGTCTGAGGTTAGGATGGTTAGGTGCGTCTGAGGTTAGGATGCGAATGAAGAGAGCGGTTGGGTGAAATTGGGATGTTCGCCAAGTATAATTTGGTTCGTCAAGTAGAAGTCGAGTAACTTCGGCACAAAGTCTAAAACGAAATTAGGCTCGAAGTCATTTTGGGCACCAAAAAAGAATTTCGCCACCAAATATGCATTTCGACACAAAAGTCGTAAAGTCACTCTTACTTTAATTTCACCCTAACCGACCAAAGATATTTGATGCTGAGCTTAAATTATATTATCACTTAACACATGACTTTGTTTCTCTTTTTCAGCTTTGCCTTCAAAATCACAAGAAAATTATTTTTTTCCTTCAGCATGGCCCTGAAAATTATTTCTCCCTTTCAGCATTGCTTTCATAATTATTTCTCTCTTTCAGCTTCGCTTCCAAAATCATTCGAAAATTATTTCTCCCTTTCAGCTTTGCCTTCAAAATTATTTCTCCCTTTCAGCTTAACTTCCAAAATCATTCGAAAATTATTTCTCCCTTTGAGCTTCGCCTTCACTATTTTTTTTCCCTTTCAGCTTCGCTACCAAAATTATTTCTCTCTTTCAGCTTTACCTTCAAAATTATTTCTCCCTTTCAGCTTCGCCTTCAAAATTATTTC
>SCLD01071080.1:0-15256 GCA_004367895.1 Oikopleura longicauda | reverse complement strand
GGTGGGGCCGCACGTTGCCGTGTCCAAGTTCAAGCCTTTAGTTTACAATGTTTCATTTTTGAAAAACCGCTTATATTTACCCATCATTAAATCACTGGATTCAAACGGCGGCAAGTGAATGACGAACTTGTCATCAATCACGTCACAATCGACCTCGGCGACGAACGGCTGCATCATAGGATTGACGTCTTCTTCTTCTTCCATTTCTTCTTGCTCCTCCAACGGCTCGGCAGCTACTTTAGGTGGTCCAAATGCATTGTGACAACCCGCCGGATTTTGGCAGGTAAACGAGCCACCGACGTCAATGTAATCGCAGTCTTTGCCATACCAATCTTGTCGACACTCGCACCAATAATTACCCCACTTGTTCTCGCAGCGACCGGTTGAACCTTCAGGGTAGCACGGTTGTTTATTCTCACACATGCCTAATTTTGCATTCATGAACTTGTGTTGGGTGATTAATAGTTGTTTTCAACAATCTAAATTCGCTTGTAAATAGACCAATAAACACCCTAAACTGATCGGTTGCCGTTTTGTCCTCAAAGATTTCCATTGCTTCGTCCCATGAGCACTGCTCCTCGTGACACTCGCGTTCCAGATCACCTTTTAGTCAATGTTTAACCTTGACGCCGGTTTTGCAAACTTACCAGTGCGGAACTCCTCGGTCAACATGCCCGTATTAGCGCGGCCTTGGCGCTGCAAGAACTCACTGGCTTCGTTTTTCTCGACATAGACACCGGCGGCGGTGGCGCTAATTGCCAAACTGGCCAAAAGTTTCATGATTTCGTTCAATGAACTCAAAACTCACGAAAGGACAAACCAAGGACCCTGGGTTAGATACCACACTGATCAAATAATTCAAGTTCATTAACGGATGACGGATGATTGTGTACTGTGTGATTGACGTTGTTCTGTTTTGACTCGAACATTTTTTTAGTGTTTTTCTTTATGTTTTTATTATTTTGCTACAGAAGTAAATTGTGTTGCACATCCCAAAAAACAAATAAACCGAAATCCAGTGTCGTCAAAAGTTAAAACGTGTGATGAATGAAAAATGGCAAAATTTGTTTTGTTCTTCTTTGTTTCGATTCAATTGACGGGGCGAAGGTACGTCACTTGTTGTTGGCAACACTTGCACACGGCAATTCCGCCCTCGACGCAGCGCGTGTGGAAGAAGTGGGTACACTTTTGGCGTGGATAAACATACTGTTAAACATTGAAAAATATCGTAAACTCTGTGAAAATCCGATCATGACGAAAGCGCCTCGAGCTTGGTAACGGTACCGCCAATAAAATCGAGACAATAACCACAGCGCAGGTTCATTTGTTCGATCGTGTCGCGTTTGAGCTTGGTGTAGCGTTCAATCGCATCGGGCAAGTGGTGATACTCGTTGATTGCAATTTGATCCTCGTAGATTTTGATTTCGTATGACTAAAATGTGGTGTTTGAAAGAGTGGGCACTTGTTCCATCTAGATAAGCGTTTGTACTGGATGGCCATCTGGAGTGAGCAGGTTTTCTATTTTTGTAACCTTTGGACCACATAAAAAAGAAAGTCTATATTGTTGGATTACGACAAAGGACATGTTATAGGTGTCATGCATCTTAGTATAATAACCTTGTTTTCGGTTTCATGACACGTTTGTACCGCCAGCCGATAGTAGTTCATTGCATCTTTGTACTTCTCGCAACTTGCCAAACTTTTCGCCATGCCGATTTGCGCCTGAATAAGGCCAAACTTATCGCCAATGTCGCGAAACATTTTAATTGCCGCCGTGTACCGCGGCACAGAGCGATCTGTGTCGGCACGTTGACGATGAATATCGGCAAAGGTGAGAATGCAATAAGCTTGACTGGCACGATCGTGTTTCTCCATTGCAATCGTCATTGCTTCTTCACAACGCGCCATTGACGAGTCCAACTTGCCATTTTTGCGCTCCGAAACAGCCATTGCAATCATCACGGTGCATTTTGTCTTTGTATCCCAATTCTCACCATACCGCGCCATCAAGGACTCGGCCTTCATCGGGTAGAAGGAGCCTTTCTCGTCATCGCGCACCTGGTAATAAAGCGAGGATAAGACACAACACCCCAGCGCCTCGACGACCTTATCGGCATAGACGTGGGCCAGGCGCAATGATGCGTCTAAATCATAGGTCACAAAGATGAGGTCAAACTTAGTTTTGCTCTAACTCACCCAAATGGCCCAAAGCAACCGAATACTTTGAGCAGCCAATATTGGCGGCACCAGCCGTCAGCAAAGCATCAACTTTACGTCGATACGTTGCCCCGTTCAACTCAACATTTTCCAACATTGATAAGCTCTATGGGAGAGTGTGTGAGTGAGAATACACATTATACTAGCTACTTACATAGTTTGCCATTTTGACCGCACACTGATGTTCACCACGGAATAATTTCGCCCGGGCCAGGTTCAGCGATGCAACTAAAACCTTGTCGCGATGGGTTGAATTCTTCACGAGATCAAACTGTTTGACGGCATAGCCGGCCATTGAACGGAACAGGCCTCTCCCTTTGTGGTTCGAACAAACGTGGTGGGCAAGTTTACATTCAAACTCAGACGCACAATAACGTCAAAGCCACTTTCCTTTCCTCATACAGCTCGATCAGTAGCTTGTACAAAATGAACTTTTCCTCCACGTCCGACGTCCGCTGCAAATGCTCACTCCACACCTCAACCGCTCGCTCATCACCAAAGTCTCTAGGGTGAACGTGAGTTCTTGAAAACGACAGTTCTAATGTTGAAACCTGGCTTTCGCAAATTTCTCTTCTACAGTTTTTGCGCGTGAGTGACCGTGCCCCATCAACTGTAGCCCCCGGCTCAAAAATCCAACGCGATTGTCGCTTTTTTGTCAATAAGGGTTAATTTTGAAAGCGTAGTACTTACGATTTCTCGTTTTTATTCAAAAAGAACATTCCACAGAAAGAAGATTGAGATAATACGTAAGCTTCTCTTACTAGGTCTATAATCAGATGTTGTTAACGCCGCAATAGTGACCTAAAGTGGCTTTTGGCTGGTGTGTGACCTTGTCCCTTGAAATCGCTTTCAGCTGATGACTGCTGCAACGTTTTTTATAAAAGCATTTCGCTCTATCTCTAGGCTCTCTCTGATCTGTGATCTGTCTCACACTCTAAATTGGCTATTGAATGAAGATCACCCTGATATGGTTAGTTTAGTAGTTAATTGTCTGTTAGCACGGGATTATCACGGATCATCAAAAGCAACTTAATTTGACAAAACACGCTTCCAGATTGTGAAAAATGTGGACACACGGGCACGAGGAGAGAATCTCCAGGCACTCACTCTCACATGGCGACTTTGACGCACGAGAATCAACGTCATCACACCCGCATCACAGCAGCGAAACTGGTCGAACTCACTTCTTCGATCATTATCGCTCATTTCGCTCCCTGTTCTACAGTCGCTGATTTACGAGCAGCGCTCTAAGTCCATATTCTCATTTCGCCCCTCAGTCTTGTCATCAAATAGGGCGCTCAAAAAAAGTACAGGAAACGTGTATGTTATCACTTTTCAACCCCGTGATCATCTGTTCGCTTCTAATAAGCCTTTATTTTATTGCTCAATTTTCAGGAACGCAATTCGCCAACGATTTCAACAATTGAAATGACAGTTTCAACCAGATCGTGTCTAAAAAGGGTAGAGTCGTTTGTTCGACTTGTTTAGTTCAAAACAATTAAGAGCTTACAATTTGGATGCAAGTAATACCCACAGCGACCCATTTCCGATTGGATTTGTCAACGCATAGATTTGCTCAAACAGAGCAATTTGATTGTTATAGTGCTCGCCGTACTCAACGATGAACGTTTCGAAGAATCTGAACAAAGAACTTAGAGCCACAGTACAACGTCACTAACTCACGTATTCAGGTAGATAATGACGTCAGTAGATGATTCTAGTACGACCTTCATGTCGTTTAGATCAAACTCCTCAAAGAGACGTTGAATGGCACTGACATCCGCCATAAGCTCATGATAGAACTCGGCAAGTGCACGGGCTGACTCGTCGTACTCGCCACGTAAATTCTCGGATAAAATCATGTCAAGGATGGCGGCTAAGTTGTACTCCTCTGACGTGAGTGGTTTAGTGCGTGTGTATATGTTGTGGGCTCACCTGGCAGTTGAACGCCTTCAATGTCGCTGACGACAACCAATGCCATCTGGGCGGCTTGGTTCGTCACTGACCAGATACGTAGTGGCATTGTAATACGCTCGGCCAACTCTTCACGTCGTCCCGTCGCCAAAAACCAGCCATATTCAGTCGAAATGAAATTTTCAAAGGCACGCGAGACGCGAATCAGATGACTTTGGAAAATGCGTCCGCTCGAATCATCGTCGTCCAAACGTATCAACGAATCACGCAAATCAATCGCAGCATACAAATAATCACCCAGCACATCGCCAAGTGAGGCGTTAGTCGTCACGTTTGACTCAATCAGGATTATTTGTGTTTGGTTCAGTTCAGTCACGTTCACATCCAAGTTCTCATTCATGAACTGTGCCATAATTGTTATTTGATCGGCGAAATCAATTGAGGAATCGACCAACTGAAGCAAGTAGACAATCCAGTCGGGATGATTGTCCGGAAAGATAGTTACAAGGTAGTTTTCCTCAACTAATAAGTTATTGATACGGTTTGTTCGATACTGCGACGGTTCGAGGAGCATTGCCGACACCCAGCTGTGAATACGGAGTAGATTGTCAGCGAGTTTCACGTCGAGTTGATCGACAAAGTTGACGTTGATTTGATAATAAGCCGTGCTCAAGTGGCTCACCAGTAAGTCAAGTTGATTAAGGAAATAGCTCATGTAATCAGGCGCCATGCATAAGTTGTACCCGTCGTTGAGGCAGAATACGTTAACGATGAAATGATAGCCAAGTATATCTAAACAAGTGAATCAAGGGGCGATTACAAGTGTCTCAACAACTCACCAGGTAACTTTTTAATCTGATCCTTCAAGACTTGGTGAGATAAGTTCGCTCAAACTATCAAAAACAACAGCAACTGAACTGTCGGCCGAAATATCGCCCAAAGCGGGCAACATATCTGTTGTGATGAATGCCATCCACTGGGTACCCTGAAAATCGGGCACATAAACTTGCATAGCATCAGTAAAGAACAAAGCGAGCTCTTCGAGGTCCACATCGTCTATTTGAATGTCTTCCTTGAGTATTTCGCCAAAAAGCAAACCAAGGCCAACGTGGGAATGCAAGAAAGACGTGAAACGGGCTGGCTGTGTTCCCAATACGCCAGAGCTGGACTCGAAGAAGTGATCAAACGCATTAAGAACAGGCAAGATAAGTTCACGTAGAACTTTAACGTCGGCATAGTCAACTGGACTCGTGTTCAGTACAGCACTTGATTGAACTTGTCGATTGTAGTCACGCATATCGTCAATTAGTACACTCAAAGGTTCCACCAGAGTCAGGACATTCTCAGACAAGTTGAAGGCCACAATGAAATTTTCGTTGATTATGGCCTCGGCAACTTCATTTGGTTTTAGTGCATCATCGCGGGAGAGATCAGTCAAAAGTGGAATTATGTCACTTTCGACATATTGGAGTACCAGTGTATCGTTCAATGTGTCCAGTCGCACCTGTAGTGGTGAGTTATCCGGCACAACATTGTCTATGTTTTGGGTGTTGTCTAGTCATTAAATGTTCATGCTTCATGTAAAAATCAAGTTGAAGCACGTTAGTTCTGAGAAACCCGTCACCTATGGCTCCCTTGATTGATTCGTACAAAATTTCATTAATGTTAAACTGGGCACTGCATAGAGAGAACAGTAAAAGTCCAAGTCGTTTCATCTCTCTGTCTCTAAGTGTGGAGTGACTTGTGGACACATCTTTAAAAAATCGGAACCGTTTTTGCTATACGTCAAACATCCGATTAATTGTCCGTGGAAACGCTGGTGTCATAACTTTCTGAATCAGTCTATTCATTCACTAATCTGAATAATAGCGACAGTTGAACTTGTGTTCAACTTTTACTTAGTCGGCCATTGTCGCCCATTGATGTTGAGACTTGCCTTGATTTTGACCATATTACAACTTAATCCCTGCCCCTAGACCCTCGACTAAGCTAATTAGAGTCTTGGTCTAACTGGATACAGTAATTTGGGTGGAGGAAAGCGCCGCCTCCACCCCATTATGTGCATGGAGCAGTTTCTTGCCCACCGTTTTACACCATTTTTTGTGTTTTACTAACAACAACTTTATTTTTAAAAAGTATGTGACAAAGTAGAGACCGATAGAGAACAAATACGAAATATGGACAAATATATTGAGCTCGATTTACTCCTGACCGAGATAATCGAGTCAGAAGTGCGCTACGGGCAATCGCTGCGTCAAGTGATTGAAAACTTATTGGTGCCAAGTCGCGAGCGGGATGATATTTTTACAGTGGAGCAGTTGGACACGCTCTTCTGTAATATTGAAATGATTGCATCGATTCAGGCATTAAAATGGTACAAATTGCTTTGAGACATGATGTAATTTCGATTTCGTTAATTGACTTGGTTCTTCTTTAGAACTTTCGCTTATTATAAACACGTCTTTTTCTAAAGCACAGAATTTTGATTACATCGCTCTGTTTTAAACGGCATGATATTTATAAAAAATAAAGCCACCTAGCCTAACCTCTTTGGTGACCTAGGAAACCAAAACCACTCCACTACTTACCACGCAACCACCTCAATCATTGCATCACTTTACATTAAAGAGCGCCTTCGAAGCCGAGCTTACCCGCGTCCACTCAATCACCTCATTATCAGCATGTTTGTTCTTCTGGCTGCCCATTTTATCGCCTCACTACGCCAAATACTGCGCCAACTTTGCCCATGCGGTGAAACTACTACGCAAAAAGGACAACTCCTTCGCCCGGTTCGTTCGGCCAATGCGACACAGAAAAAGGGCCGTTCTAATTACACGCACACAGCATATGACTAAGTGTGCTGTTTGAATGACAGGTTGAACAGCTCTTTGTGGTAGTGCCGATATTACGGTAAAAATACGATCATTATCATACTACTCGGTTAGTTCACAGTCAACAATCGACAGCAACAAAAGCAGACGGAGCAGCAGCAGTGGTCACTTTAGTTCTGAGTCGGATTCATCAACTAGTGTAGTTGAAATCGCGAAAAAGAAAGAGACCACAGCATCAGAAAGAGTTGTTACCTCACATTATGCGTGTAACTGGCTCGATTGGTGTAACTCAAAGCATGCTCTATTTCTCGAAGGATGCCGTGTCAAATCAAAAATGCCTTCGCTCCCCGTCGCCGCCTTCCTTCTCGAGCCGGTCCAGCGTATCACGCGTTATCCGCTTTTATTGCGACGACTGTATGCGGTTCAAAAGGAGACGCCTGAGTATGATGAGAAGATCTTTGATCTGGCTCAAATCTCAATGCTTATCGTCCTTGCCGAACAAGCAGCCGAATCAGCCGATCGCTTGTCGTATTGTGCGAGTGAATCCAAGCGGCATCAGCGTTTGAGCGGTTTAAAACGGGTTTTGTATATTTTTTCCTAACCAGGTCTCTATGCTCGCTCAAGAGTATTGTTTGTGTTTGTGTAATAAACAATTTTTGTATTTTTGCTGTGTAGTACGTTAACTACAGAAGTGTTTTTGTGTGTGTATGTGTATATGTGTCATGACATGCGTGTAGTAGTCGTAGTAATGAAATGGCTAAATGGGTGGCGCATTTTTTCGTTGAAGAATTTAAAGACACTTGGCTGAATGAAGATGGAACGCCTCGTCAAGATTGAACCAAGCTGAGCGGCATTTTGTACAGAACTTCCACGAGTCACCGTGAAGCGATGGCGATTGTGTCGTTGCCGTCGTGGTGCTGGTAGTAGTTGGATCAATGATTTCTTCGATGTCGGAACTGTCGGTCGAGTTTGAACTAGACGGAGCGGTTGTTTTCTTCGGGCTTGGTTTGCGTGGACTTGTCCTTAGATTATTGAACAAGTAAGCAGACAGACTCATAAGTAAGTTAGGTTACCTTTTCGGGGGTGTTTTGACGCCGCGACCGCCCAACAAGAACCACGAGTTGTCTGACGCCATTTTACCGACGTCGACCTTGTTTCCATGCCCCTTCCAAAAGTCGTGCATACCATTGGCACCGATCTTGAAGTCATTATTGTTCAGTTGGCTCAGCGTTGTCTCGAAAGCCGTTTGTTGTGCCAAATTTGACGCTGTTGTGTGTTTTTTTGCTTGAGAAGCACCTTAATTCGGGTTGGATTATCCTTCATTCGTTTTCGCGTAAGGCGAAAATTAAAGTCCATGTTGGATTAGTCGTAAAAAACTCACTTTCTTTTGCGTCACTGTGCCGCTTGCGACTAGGCTTGTGATCAGCCGGACTTGGCGAGCGGTGTTGTGATGCGTGTGATGATAGGGTGAGCTGAAGTGATGAACTTTATAATTAGAGAGAAGAAGAATTATGATTCAAAAATGATCAATTCGATGAGTCGGTTCCGTTCATCAGACAAAAACGAACTTTACGACAAGACGTAGTTTGAGTAGTAGGAATTACGATGAAAGGGCAACTTCATGGAACTGACATTTCGTCATATATCAGTCAGTCGAGAGGTGATAAAACAGTTCACTCTCATCGTTACATGTTGACCTTAGCGAGGACTGAATTTATAATGTTGGAGTTCTCTTTCATCTCGTTCTTCTAAGTACCGGTGAGGTTAAAAAGTGGCGACTTACCGGGTGCTTGCATTTTCGTATTTGGGTGATATTTTGTGATGCCACCGTTGTCGTCCCATTATTCATCGGTTGGGCGTCAATTTTGCGACAATTAACGTGTCCGGTTCGGTTCATATGTGACGAGAGGCCGGACTTTCGATCCGGATAGAAAAGATGCATTCATACGAGAGCGAGTGACACTTGTTGAGTCTCGCTTCCTATGGACAACAATTTTTTGACTTATGTCTTTTTCCCGACGCCGCCACGGATTTATCTCATCAATAAACTGGCTTCAAATTGCGTTTGGACATGATGAAATCGTAAAAACTGACTCCCATGTCGAATACGAGACACACACACACACACTGAGTGAGTCTCCAATTCTACCAAAAATAATTGACCATTAAAAAGAGCAGGCCCAATTATAGCGGAGATTACGGGGCTCATTGTGTAGTTACAACGTTGGAATCACGAACGACTCGTGAAGTGAGTGTTCCACCTGAGACTTTTTACGATTTTAGACAATTATTCAAGCCTAACTCTCTATCCGTTCCTTACAAACTTCGACAAAGCCACAGTCTTCGCAGCGGTAGGGATAGTCACCAATGTGACGTCGACAATGATAGACAATTGAATTGTGACCGCGGTAGTCTTGATTGCAAAAATCGCACCGGTATAAGGAAACGGGTCGGCCATGCTCGGTCGATTCCAGCAGTTTATACGGCTAAAAGGTCATAAATAATAGATTAATCATCAAATCAATTACCTTGTAGTATTTTGGAATCAGTCCCGTATTCTCCTCCACCACTTTCCGCTGCTGATCTGTACCGTCACCGCCGAGAATTTTTCGAATCGAGTTTAAATTTGGCTTGATAATGGCGGCCTCGGTTGATGGTGCATGCTCAACTGAGTGGTCTTCCTCTTTGGTTTCTGCTGGAGCAAAATTAATGATGATCTCTTTTTTGGTGTAATAGTTGATATACCTTCTATTTTTTGTTGTTTCATTTGGTGATGTGTTTCAATCAGCTGTTGCATGCGTTGTTGCCACTCTTTGGCCTGTTCTAACTGGCCGACCATGTCCATATTCGTTCGTTTTTTGTTGTTTTTTGATCGGAAATGTGATTTTCGATTTTACCACTCGAGATTGTTATTTTTAACTTTGTCACTGGTTTCTCTTTCAAACTGTTGTGTGTGCTCTCAATGCCTTTCTAGTGTTCTGCTCCGTCGATTCGTTTTTCTTCTTGGAATAAGGGGGCTAAATTATTTTTTACGATTTCTCCTCTCTCGCACCACAACTCCTGTCTCTCAAAAATCTTTTATAAATGTGGAATCATTCTCTTTCGACTCGAGGCCTCCCAGAAAGTCACAGCATGAAGTAAAGAGTTCTACTAAACTTCGTTGGCTTCCTTCACTTTCTCTCTCCTACTTTGTTACGACTCATAAATTCTATCATTAGAAAGTCTAATAACGACCCAAGAGGAGCTCCACGCGCACACACTCGCACTTCTCTGATAAAAACATGGCCGTATGTCTAAAAGCCTTGAAAATGTTCTAATCAAGAGTCAACATTTTTGTTGTTCAGATGATCAACTAGGATGAGCTCACCGTTTTTTCGAATCTTCTTCCTTTTTTTGTCTTTTTTGGAAGTTTGTAGAAGTGGTGATATGATGCACACAACAAAAAAAGGTGACAAGTGTGATTGAAACAGAGCCCTGCCGCACCATATGGGCCTAGCTTGCCAGACAGAGAATGGGTCCTCAAAACATCAAAATCGGCACAATGTTGTGTATGTACACGTATCGCAGAAACAGGAACATATGTGGAATGATAAGTCTACTACTCTTGGCCTTGGAGTGTATGTATGTGTGTAAGTGCTCATCGGATCATCGTGTTAGTTAGATTGGCCTAAAGCTGAGACTAATAAAAACGAAATGCGAAATAGGGGTAATTACGGGTGCGAGTATATGTGTTCGACTTTCAACCAAACAGGAAAAAAGTTAACGACTTAATCAACTTGGCGTTTTTAGCGAAGCGAATTCGTTTGCTTTTTTCGCTCGCTCTTCATCTTAACTTACCTTCTTCCTTCTTTTTTTATCTCATTTCTACTGTATAGTCAAATTATTGAGAAGCGAGCAAACTGGCGTAATGCCGCGTTGAGACAAGTGAGATTAGAGTCAAGGTACAATAGAATTTTTAATCAACGTTTTTCGTAATGTCAGTTCCATCTCTGCCACTTCCCCTTCTTAGACTCCTCTCCTTTTTTTCACGTGTATCTCTAAAACAGAAAACTCACTTCTTCTGTTATCGTCGAGCGTCGAGCCAGAGCCTGGAATAAAGTCTGGCCGTTGAACTTGGGGCAACAAGACGAGGTGGGTATTCATATTCCACAATTGAGTTTTATGGTCGAAGGGATTTTATGATTTTAAACTTGATGACGTATGAGTAAGTCACCACAGTCTGTGTATGATTATGTTCGTGCCGCCACACTCATCAATACAAAAAAGTGTTAGCATTGAAACACGAACAAAACCCAACAAACACTCGTAAACTTCGAAAGGCTTGGTTGACTGCATCCGATTCAATATCGCAATTTTGGCTTTGATCATTTTTACTAGTCCGAATTTAGTTTCCGATATTTGCGCGGCCCCGGGCCTATGAATTGCCAATTGTCCGCCGTGACCACTCCGCGCTACATAAAAATGCACCATTAATTGTACAGAAGAAGAGCTACCAAACTCAATCAAACCCAAAATGGGGATTATTTGGCGATTGATTTGCAAAGTTATGGTTAATCATCACGTGCATGTGTCCACGATGGTTGTGGTGGTGGTGTTGATGATGAAAATGGAATGACGTGACACACACACACCACCTAGAAAGCGTAAAATCGACAGAAAATGTTTCGCCGATAACGAGACATTAGCCCATTCAGAACGCAGAACGAACGGTTTAGAGACAGATAAAAAATGAAACTTGCAGCCTTTCTAATTTCACTTTGTCAAGGTTTGGAAACTCATTACAGTCATGTTCGTCAATAATCGGCATTCTTAATTCAGGGCGCAAACTCCGTACCGAGGAGCTCGCCTATGATTACGAAGATGAGCTGCGTGATTTTGTTGACTACAATCAGCTGGACGCGACAATCGGACGTGGCGGTTTGCCCGAGCGATTTTACAACCTGTACAAGATGCTGAACCACTACAAAAGTGATTTTGACTTCGGCTACACGTTCCAGTATGGCTGTAACTGTCTATTCAAGAAGTCAAAGTTAATGAGCAAAGTTACACTCGGAACTCCTGTCGACGAGATAGATTCGCTTTGGTAAGCTTGCAACATGATTTAGAAATATGATTTCAAGTTTGCTTGTTTTAGCCACAAGTGGAAGGCATGTATGCGTTGCGCCGCACGCGAACATGGTAACTGGTGTAGCAACGAAGACATACTTTACTCGATGACAGGCGTCGGACCGGGCTTTCTTCCCCATCACCAAGGTGGCGACGAGGCCATTTGTACTGATGGCGATTTTACTTGTGGCAGGTTTGTTCGAATTTCGAAAATCAACCATAAGAGCAATTTCCATTCAGATCCCTATGCGAGTGCGACAAACTCTTCGGGCAGCATCTTGAAGAAGCATATGAATCGTGGAGCGCAGATCGTCACGTTTTTCTTAATGATTGGAATCCGTACGACGAGTGTGTCCGACCGCCTTCATCGGGCTCGCTGGAATGCTGCTGGAATGGCGAGTCGCCTTTTCTAACGTTCAACGGCGAGACGCATGTCTGTTGTACTAGTGATGGCTCCACCGCCACCAATGTCGCTGAGTGTCCGGCACCAACCACGCCACAACCGGGCCCGGGCCCAGCACCGGGTGGATATGGCCGATGATTAACAACTTTAAACTGTACATACTATTTCATAATGAGCCAGCCATAGTAACCCCAATACAATACAAAAAACAACAGTATCTAAAGTTCAATCATTTTTGGCTGTGTATCATATTAGGCCGCGTGCGGATTATGGCCGGTCGTCGCCGGATCAATTGCTTCACTCTTCCTCCATAATCCGCCTTACATCTTCAGTTTCAAAATTTTCACGTCAAGCGTCCGCTACATTTCTGCTCAAATTGTACTTGGCAAAAAAAGAGAAAGAGAACGATGCTTTTTGCGCTGCTACTAACAAGTCAAGTTTTCGCCTATTGCAAACATGGCGAATGTCGATCATTGTGTCGTGAGCGAGACGATGCGCAACAGTGTCGACTCGATTGCCAGGAGAACTGTGGCCTGTTCAAATGCGAGGAGCGCATTTATGAATCTCTCGACGATGTCACTTTCGACATATCTGACCTTGATGAGAGCAACAACCGGTGGCATGTTAAATGTCGAAACCCGGTCGACAATGTCATCTTTCAATCGACGCCCTTTGTCGGTTTGCAGCGTAAAAAGATAACAATTGGATGTGATTTGAAGTTCAATCAGGCACGTTTCAGTTAAATTTCCACTATTCCAGTTAAATCAAAGCATTCTTATGTGAAACATACGCAAAGCCCATTATAATTGATGTCCAACGTGGCCATAAAAAGACAAATCCGCAGCTGCGCCGGGTCAAATTGACATGTACCGATTTGCTGTGACCTTTTTCGCCGATCATTACTCTATACAACACGCAGACGAAAGAAATTGCCATTGAATGCAATTTCGGATTTACCAACATGAATAATAAAACATTTATTGCCAAGTGGCCCGCTCTTGAATAACGACTTGCCTATGAAGATAAACAGCGAAAGTAGTCTGTAGGTGATTGGATTGCTTGAACTGAATCGGCAATGTCGACACAAACGGCCACAATTCCACCGTTATTGGCCGGGTCATCGGCGTATGTTGTCAATGTGCTTATGTTCAGTGATAAATGTTTTCACTATCGTAATGTTTGTACCTGACACGATTTGTCAGCTGGCCACATGGATTGTTCAGACAGTCTTGTAGACGTCCCGGGCCTTTTGCGTAATACCATCCGATCACACCGTAAATGACAGTGAAAGCAAGTGTCACTGAACGGCGACGATAAGTTGAATTTCATAACCGAAAATTTGATAAACTCACTGACTAAAGCAATGGATAAAATAAGCCTTTTCCTTTGGGAAAAATTAAAACATGTGTTCCCACAAGCGGTTCGTTGACTCTTATGATCAGTAGATTTGTCTTTAGCCGGTTGCACCGATGGGCTGCTGTGTTTGACGACAGAGTCACTCGTGACTGTTTCCTGTGCTCGTTGGGCAGGCAATGTTTTGTCCATTTGCGTAATTCCTGTCCCACTTGAGGACATTTGGTTTTTTGGTGCCATAACTGACATCAGCTGCCGTCGGGGCTGGACTTCCGCGCCGCAATAAGAGCAGAAGCTCTCCTTGGGCGATGGAATAAGGAAATGGCGACTAAGGTGTTTTTCACGTGTGGCACTCATACGTTCTCTTTGAATGAGATTTACTTCTGGTCACAGCCATCGAACATGGGTGTTGTTGTTTTAGCAAAATGGAAAGCACAGACAATGAAAACACATCTAACATCCGACTCGTTCCTTTTCTCGAAGAAAGTCTCACAAAAAAACGTCAAGTTCGCAAACAGGGCCGATTATGCTCCGCGCTAATTGCTCTTTTCTGCTGGAAAAATAATTAGCAAGGTGAGTGTGTTTCTTCGCTCGGAATTAATCAAATTTTGTATAAACTCAAAAAAACTAAAAAATCACAACCCAAACACATTTTTATTGTTGTTCACTTTCATCTGACTGCTCTGTCTTCGCCAGTGTCATCTTGGCGCGTTGAATTTGATTCTGCTTTATCGGGGGCGTCGGCGCCGTCGGTGGCTGGACGATATTAAATTTTTGGTAGTGGTTGGTGGTGGAACGGCCCGACATACTAATCACATCGTCGTCGGGCATTGCTGAGAGGCGACGGCGGGAAGAAGCGCCTAGGTTTGCTTTTGTCATGATATCCTCTCTGTGGTCAGATTCCTTTTGACATTGTCTACGATACTTTAGTACCGTAAACCTACTGTATATTCAGCCGGCAATATGTAAATCTGTAATTCTCAATATACCGAATATTCCACTTTTCTATACTATTCTACTTTAAACGTAATGTTTGGATTACGTTTAGCCTAAACGGTTTAGGTGGAAGCTTGCAACATTCCTGTCAAAAGTCTGATTAATACGGCGTAAAGTTTTCCCGTCAATCAAATATCATAAGCCTAAACTGGTGCGCTCTGACGTGACCTTAGCGATCCCGTTGTCGCATACAATTGTTGCTGAACGGGAATATAGCCGCCACAGGACAACTTCGCCGCATAAAACATCGTACACATAGCCGTTCCAAGGATACCGGTCAATGAGAGGACGTTCATATTGCAGAGCGTGAACAGAATGGTGCCAACGCTTGTAAAGTTGGATTCGAAGGTTGTCCAAATAATAAACACCTGGAATATGGCACCACCGGCCGCCACAAGTGCCGTGAGAAGGCCCTGAGATACCGATCTAACACGTT
>SCLD01070973.1:0-15256 GCA_004367895.1 Oikopleura longicauda | reverse complement strand
ATCGGTTCGATTGGCCATTTCGGTTATTGCGCCACGTAATCGATGAATCTGGACTTTGTCATAACTGACATAGATGTTGATGTCATAGGCCCTCTCCCTGTATAATTTATAATTGAGTCGTTCAGAAGATTATATCCCTATTAATGACTGCAGACCGAAAGGTCCAAAATGAAGTCATGTTCATTACTTCGAAATGAACTTGACCCATAAAGGAAATCATAAGTTTAAATTCACATGGTCATTTCGTTTTATTAGAATAATATTTCACCACTACTTAAAGATTGATGATGAGATTACAGCGTTAATTTTTTATCAATGGTATTAATTTCTTTTCGATTTTTTTTTTTGGTTTTCAAATCATTTTCCAAAATTGACCTGAATCCTACACAGGTCACTAACATTACTACTGTTACTCGGCAAAGTCCACAATTTTACGAACTTAATATTGTTACGTAAGAAATAAGCCTTTCCTTTTAACTTGTCCTTTCTGATGCCAAATGCGACCTCGGGCAGTTGAGTCTGAAAATTTCCAGATGCTTTAAATAAATGATTTCCAGTTTTCGAAATACACTTTTTCAGAAAAGTTCGACTTTTTAGATTGAGAGATCATTAAAAACAGAGCCATGATAAAAAAGTTTTTATTTTCGTTATTTTTGTCACAATTGACCCACGCTCACAAACCCAAACTGAATGAAAATTGCGTTGATGATATACTTGGTAAAATTTGTAACGAACAATGTGTTGGCATTCTTGTCCAGTGCACTATAGGTTGGGTTTCTACGCGAAAAAAATTTTAAGTTCTAATCAGTGACTCATTTTTGATAAAAGTTAGAAAGGTTACTAAATTTTATCTCAATGAGGATAATCAAGTCCAAACATAAATTTTTAAAATACAAAATTGTTAATTTCGAAACTCGTTTTTGGCGCGTCGAAATCCATACTATAGGCTGTGAAAATGACGGCGTGTGCATCTCAAACTGCGCCCGAGAAGAAGCAAAATGTATTGATTCATGCCCATGTCACACTGAATGCTACGATGGTTGTGATGGATGTGATCATTATCTCTGTAACCAGGTAAAGTGATTTATAAATAATGTCATGAAGCCTTGATGGTGAAGCTCTTAAATGAAGACTCTAGTGACTTTTGAATTAAGTGTGATGATGTCGAAGAAAACGAAGATTTTCACAGATGCGAAGACATTCTTGCAAACGAGCTCGCACAATGTTTGGCAGCATGTGGCGGTGCTTCATCGTGCATTATTGGCTGTTCTAGCGATTATGAAAATGATTTGAAGAACTGTCCATGTATGGAAGGCTGTCCACAAGGTTGCCCATGTGCTGAATACGACTGCAGTTTTATACCTACAACAACTACCACAACCACTACCACAACAACGACAACAACAACTACTACTACCACAACCACTACTACAAGCACTACCACAACCTCAACTACCACAACAACGACCACGACAACAACAGAGGATCTTTCTTGTGTGATACCAGAAGAAAATGAAGATAATATCAAATGCGAATTAGAACTTGAAGACATTTATGCTCAGGATGGTTTCAATTCTCGATTTTTTATTCACTAGGGAACATCATCATAAAACTGCTTTTGTAACTCAATAATATCCTTGAGTAAGGGGGAGTCGATTTGATACCCAAAAAAGTGTTTAGCTAGCTGTCTTGGAAGTTCTGCATGTATCATCGATTGCTCGCAAAAATTCGAAGCAGGTTTGAAAGAGTGCCCTTGTATGGAAAATTGTCCAAATGGTTGTCCATGTCCAAATTACGAATGTGATATAAAAACTACGACCACTAAAACCACGACCACTAAAACAACTACTACAACCACCAAGAAAACAACTACGACAACTGCTTCAACAACCACAGCATCTACAACGATTCCTACCGCAACTACTACCACAACTACTACCAAGGAAACCACCGAAGAAAGCACAACAACCACAACAAGTACTACAACCACGACCAAGACTCATATTGACCCAAGTGAATGTGACACCATTTGTTATGAAGAATTTTATGCATGTGTCGGTACATGTGGTGGTGATTCCAGCTGCACGTCAAAATGTAGCAAGACTCATTCTGATTGTCTCAATGCATGTCATGCTCCACCAACGACCACAACAACAACAACAACTACGACCACAACTACTGATGAGATCGTAGATCCAGAAGACTGTGATGAAGCATGTTACATTGAATTTTATGAATGTGTTTCAAAGTGCGCCGGTGACTCAGCCTGTACCAAAGCCTGCAGTGACGCTCATTTTGATTGTGTCACCAATTGCCATGATCCCACCGACCCACCCACTACAACCACGACGACAACCATTACTATAGAACCAAACGATTGTGATACGGAATGTTATATAGATTTTTATGCATGTGTAGCCGTATGTGCTGGAGATTCAACCTGTACTAGCAAATGCAGTGACGATCACTATGAGTGTGTCACTGGATGTCACGAGGGTGAAGAAGATTATCGCTACGAATCTATTGAACTGTAGTTTTTATTGAGGCATGTTCTCCGAGACGGAAAATAAATATGAGTGAATCAAATCATCCGTTTTTACAGAATCATGAAACCAGAGGTAATGTGATATAAAATACTACCATGGTAGTTATGTGCAATTCGAAAAAATTTCCAATTCATAGCTCATTCAAATGTTGCATAAACTCTTAAAATGAAGTTATCGGAGTAAAAAGAGTTGTCGGAGACTGAACTTTTGTGTTCCAATTTAATGTGTGCGAACCCTAGACGTGGGGTATTCGCCTTAGGTGACCACTTTTAAAAGTAAATTTGTCTATTTCAAAATATGATTTATTACTGGGTAAATGGCAATGGGGTCCAAGTGGTGATCAATTCAATGCTCTTGAGTAGTGTCAATAGAACCATTGAATTGGGTCATTATAAATGTGAACACGCCCATTTCGCGTCCGGATAGAAGGTCAATATTGTGCATGTATATAAACTCAAATTTTGTTTCAATCAAATCAGAATTTCAGAAAATGAAACTCTTCTCAATCTTAGGTAGGCCCTGATAATTTGTTTTTTCAAAAATTTGTTTAACAAGTAAAGTTGCTTAAAATCAGAGCTTGAATGATGAAGTTTAAAAATGTTTTTAGCAACATCGGCCCTTGCAACCAATTTCGATGAAATTATCGAAGAGGTCAATGCGGCGAAATCAGGATGGGTAGCGGGTCTACCAAAATTCACCATGGAAGAAGTCGCCGGTCTTTGTGGTGCCTTTCCAAATGCTGAATACGATATTGATCGTACTCTCCCGGAACGATTCAACCATCCAATGGCACCAGAAGATATTCCAGACACGTTCGATGCAAGGACACAATGGCCAAAATGCTCAGTTATTGGCGAGATTCGTGATCAAGGAGCATGTGGTTCATGTTGGGCCTTTGGTGCTGCTGAAATGTTTTCCGATCGGGTAAGTCTTAATTTTATCTAGCCAGAAATCGATAGAGTTTTTCAATTTCTTTAAGGTTTGTATTGCTACTGATGGTAAAATCAATACAATGTACTCTGCTGAAGATTTGACTGCATGTTGCTCTCACTGTGGAAATGGCTGTAACGGCGGTTTTCCATTAGCTGCCATGGACTACATTGCCAGTCATGGTCTTGTTACTGGTGGTCTCTACGGCGACAAAACTACATGCAAACCGTACACACTAAAACCATGCGAACATCATGTTACTGGTGACCGTCCACCATGTACTGGTGATGGTCCAACTCCAGCATGTAAAAAAGAATGTATAGCTGAATACAATACCAAGACATATGTTGCCGATAAAGAATTTGGTCAACGCGGTTACCAAGTCCCGTCAAAACCCTCAGCTATTCAACAAGAAATAATGACAAATGGACCAGTCGAAGCAGCTTTCACTGTCTACGAAGACTTCCCAACATATAAATCAGGTGTTTATAAGCATACGAAAGGCCAAGCACTTGGTGGTCATGCCATCAAGATAATGGGATGGGGAACTGAAGATGATATGGACTACTGGCTTGTTGCCAATTCTTGGAACAGTGACTGGGGTGATAATGGAACATTCAAAATTCTCAGAGGTATCAACGAATGTGGTATCGAACGTGAAGTTGTCGGTGTCCACGTCAAAACCTCAAATCTTCTTTAATTTCATAAAGTCCACCGGCCGGGTCGGACCTGATTCTATTTTCAAAAATAAAATTATCAAACTTATCGTTTTATTCGAGCTCATCTGCAGTATATATCCACATCGTCAGTGTTTGTCGAGCACTTTACAAAAGACTTAACATGCATTAAACATACTTCGAGTCAGATTGATCATAAATTGTATCATTCAAGTTCATTCCATTCATCGTTCTTCCAGGAGTCATATTATCGGATGTCATATTCTCAAGCAAATCCATCCCACTTGTATGATTCGAAGGAAAACTGAAATAATTCCCATTTTGTTTCGGTTGTCCAATTTGAGGAGAGTGAGGAGTCGTCGGAGTAGCGACCCGGCGTTGAGATGTTGGAGTATAGGGCGTCAAACCAAGGTCACCAAAGTCAGGTGTCGCACCAACTGCGAACGAATTTTGTCGTGAATGTCTGAAAGTCAAATTAGAGCGATTCAAAAAAATGTTAAATTTCACCTATCACGTAATATAGTACTATTTGTAATAACGTCATCAACATATGGTCCTATCACAGTTTGACTCCTACTCGTATCTTCAGATTTTGATTTGTAGCTGAACTATTTGAAATGATTGGCTGACCAAATACAGTCAAAGGAGTACTGGATATCCAAAAAATGGCATCCATTGCGGAGGAAAAAGGAGGAAATTAAATGCATTGTTTGTTTGAATATCCAGTTTGTGACATATTGTATGTCAGCTCACTTACTGTTTCATTATTATTGTAAATAAACATCCAACGATGAGTTATTGCAATAATAAGCATTTCCATAATAAGCATTTGATTATGAAGAATTGTTTGTCTTCCAGCGCCAGTAAACGGATATACACATGACTTTCCGATGAATGAACTAACTTAAACCCTACTACTATCTTAACCCCTCATTTACATAGCTGGACGAAAACTGACCCCAAAACCCCTTTAGTAAACCCTGTTTTAGCCTCAAAATCGAATGTTTTTTCATTCAGGCCTGACGTATAAAACCGAGTATGATAGGTTGAACATTGATAAACAAAAGCGTACCACGAAATGTCATGAATTTAAGTTTTACATCAAACTGATGAAGATCTTCTTCGACATTTTCAGACATGACTTATTCAAGTTTATACAAGACAATTCTTTATTCTGATTATATTTTCGAGAAATTAGAACTTGAATCGAGCGCATAAGTGACAATTAATTCGCACTTAAATGGCATATAAATCAAAGGTCAAATACCAGATTCAGAATTTTCTCAAATATTTGAAATTAAACTCGACCTGAAAGGCAGTATACGGCGAATGACGTTGAAATAAGATTTGTGAATAATGGAACGACGGCTTTTTTAGGTTTCTGGTATTTTAAGTGTCGAAACGAAAGTTTACGGTATTGATATAAACAGTGTCCCGACTTTAATGATGCCCGATATCATCTTATATCATATTTAAACTGAATATCAAAAAGGTGCCGAAAGTTAACCCTAAAACGGTTGTAAAACCCCTTTCTAAAGTATCGACTTGATAAATTCCTTCGGCAACAACCATTGCATTGTGAATCATTAATGCGATCCTGATGAAAACGGGTTGATAAGCTCCCCACCAAAGATTACTTTAATCAATTCTCCAAAAACGTTCATTTAAAAAGTTCACAATTTGAGAGTTATATGGAAATTTTTCCTGAACCAGTCAACATTACTCGGTTTTTTTGGTAAACACGGGCACACTTTACATAAAAATACACTTAACGACCATTCCTTTTTTCGCAATTTCAGCATCATTCCCTTAATTAATCGGAAGTTAAATCGAAAGTGATCCCTTAACTCACCCTGACGCCACCAAAATAATCCACAATGAGCTGGAATAAAGCATTAAGTGATTTAGCAAAGACTAATACTCGACAAAAGTCTAAGTAGAGATGCAGTCGGGGAGCGAAGGTACAAATCAAAGCCGTTATACTCGCCACTGGAGGCACCGCTATAATACTGAGTATCAATTCGCGTCTGTAATGATATTGAGGTTTGACCATGACACGCCTTTAACATGATTTTCCAAAATTTTAAATCTCCTAGAGATAAAACTTTTGAGTGTGGGAATCCACAGTGGTATGATCATCTTTAGAAGTCATTCCTTGAAATATGGTAATAAATAACATAGTAATTTATAATGATGGTAAAAGTTATAACAGTATTCACACTGAATATGAACCAGTCACTCGGCAGCATGGTCATTGTGACAATCGCTTAAAATGTTTTAAATATAGCTCCCTTAGTGAAAGCCATGTACCTGCAGGTGGCGCTATATCACCACATCCGCTATCAAGCTGTCGGGGTGGTGCCAAAGCTTCCATAGTGAAATTTTCGTTTTTTAGTTGGCCAAAATTTTGTCAAAAAGTTACTGATTCTCTGTTGATTCTCAAAAATTGAGGTAATTTGGAAATTTGAAATATTTTTACAAATAATGAATGCGTTCTTTTATTCAGAGGCAATTTCCAGTAAGGTGTTTTAATAGCTTATTAAATCTTTGTCAAATCTTGTTCACTGTCAGACAGATATCAGTCACAAAAACTACTTAATACACTTATATTGAGTGAAATGTAAATTTTACGACCTTTTTAATCCACTACCGGTCCAGGCGGTTTTGTTTGTTCATAATATCGAAATTTGAGATTTCAAAATTTGATATTTTGAATTCGTCTCAGGCCAAACGTGAGGTCTCGGTTGAATGAATTTTTGCATGATCGGTGATCATTCATCGCCTAACTCTGGGCCTGAGTGATGGTAAACTTTCAAAATTTTGAACCAGAATTAAATAGAAGGTTCCCATGGTCTGCCACAAGCCCTCAACAGGCCTGTGTAAGGATCCAGATGGGTGTTTTACGAGTTTTTAATTTGCGTAAATTGTTTCCGAAAATCCTTAATGTCTGCGTCCAAACTCCTAATTTAAAATTCAGAATGAACAGAATGTACTCGCATATAAAATATTTTTTGGAGCAGCTGGAGAGAAATTACATATAACGCGCCTATGGTTAAACCATCGTATTTAAAAAAATATGTTTCGGAAAAATCACGTAAACGTTGCGAACGCCCCATAACTTATGAGCCATAAGTTCAAAAACATTTACGATTTCATATTTGTATTTAAATGACAGTGGTGAGCAAGTTTTTACATTGCATAGCAGCTCAAAAGTAAAAATAAAAAAGACATAAACTCAATAAAATATTAAAATTTGTGTCAGCGATGACTGGTGTAGCTGTGCTTCTCGATGACTGTAAACTGGAAGTTTTGCGTGGTGTACTCGCTGAAGAAATAATTAAATCGGTTTCGGAATCGTTTATATTAGTAACGCCATCGTTAATCGAATTTGATTCAATATCACTATTCAATTCGTCCTTGATCATCGTCTTCAAATCATTTGTGCTTGGTATGGTGCTGGTTGCACAATCGATTGTGACCTTTGAGCTTGTGTTTCTGTTTTGTTTTGTAGTCGTACTCGTTAATGATGAGGGCGAACGAGTGATAGTTCTGGAAGATGTTATAATTGTAGTACTTGTACTAATGTTACTTCTTCTGGTTGAAGTCAAACTGGGTACAGTTGGACTATCCTTTGAAGAAATGGTTGATACACTACTGGTTGTACCGGTGGTCGTACTTGAAGATGGTGCATCAGATGTGGTTCTTCTCGCTGTAGTACTTGGTTTATTTGTTCTAGTTGAGGTCATTGTAAAGGCGTCAATAGAACTTTGTGTTGTGCTTGTAGTTGTTAAATCGTTAGCTGTTGTAGCAAGTGTGGTTTCATCTGTTGTGGCTATTTCAAGCAATTATTTGTAATGAACGAAAATCACATCGAAATCACATTGAAAGATTTTTCTGATTTGCTCTCAGAAACGGGACGAATGAAAACGTGACATTGATTTAAAATCGACCTCTTTGACTGTTAAGATGGCTTATTATGACACGATAGTATATGAATACATACAATGTTATATAGTGAACAGTTTCGATCGGTTACGCACTATATAGATGACAACGATAATATTAATGTGATGAATAAAAATAGGCATGCATTATGAAAATATTAAACAAATTATTTAATTAAAATAAGTTTGTGACACATCTTAATTCAATAAGCTATGTAAAACCCTATTCGCAAATCGGAAAAAAATCCAGAATGGAAACAGAATTCCTATCTAAAATTTTCGATGTTGCCAATTAGGATTGATTAAGTGGTCAACAACTTGACATCACATGTACATGGCAACTTTTCGTGTACATGGGATGGCGATTAATTGAAGAAGGTAATAAATAATGTTATAAGCACAACAATGAATGAAACGTTATGAATCGGTACTGAACTTTGAAGGAGATCATATGATGGATCATCGGCGAAACATTGTGGGGTAGAATCTTCAGGCTCGAAAATAGTAGCAATGAAGGTAACAAAACCATCTGGTTTCTTGTAGAGTCCTGCTTTGCCTTCCCATGCTTCGGTTTCATCCTTAATGAGAATAAAAAACTGGGAAGAGTTAAATGAGCTGCTGAAAACTTACCTCGAATGGATCCCAAGCGTTATTTCCTTCTGGTTCTCCTTCAGGTGTGGAATCTTCATCGTCTTTCATGAACACATTCATGCCACTACTCATACACATTGGGTGTTGATTTGCATTTCTCATCATGCTTTGATATTGATCCGCCAATTCTTTTGAAATATTTGGGAAATTCAAATCAAAAAAGTCTTCAGCATTTGAGTCACCAATTTGGAATTCATCGGGATGACCTGGTCGATTGTACTGATACGTTGGTTTGTCAATTATATCGGATGATGTGGTATTCCAGAAATCAAAGACATCCTTAAAGGTGAATGTAAACTTTGAATGGTAATCAGTAGAAAATGTTTACCTCGAAAGTTGTCATAGAAGTACAGAATGAAATATCCTCAAGTCTTGGATAATAGTAAATAAACGCATAGCACATTTCATTGACTTGTTCCAATCCACCTCGAACCCATTTGTCTGTGTTTTCTGAAAAATAAATGGCCTATGACTCTGGGGACTCTAGCATATAGTTAGGAGTGGAAGTGCCGAAGTCACTGACCAAGTAGCCCAATTCAGCTTAATGAAAGCCTTTAACTCTGACCAAACTTGACCCAACTTGTGTCAAAAATGAAATTTTATATATTTTTCGTTGATGCCCAAGACCCATTCCATAACTTAAAACCCGTATTTTGGATGTGCAATTAGTTTAACCTATTACCAAGTCAAAAGTCAATTTTTCGGCATTTTCACCCCTAGATATCGGTCAGGTGTAGATCGTCAAGGGTGACCTGATCACTTGGTCTGAACGAATGGGCCTACCAGTGTTATATTTGCATTGAACAATAAGATCTTCGTTGAGAGATACTTCAACGTCATTTTTGAGATATTTATATTCTTAATAAAGATTTCTATACAATCTATGTGGCATTTAATTTTGCCTACCTTGGTACATTCGATCATAATTTTCTTCTCTGAAGACTTCTTTAACAGCTGTGGCGTCGCCTTCTGCATTTTTGGTGACCTTGGATAATGTCAAATCTTTCAAATGACGATGACCATGAGCCATTCCAGCGAAAACTGTGATTTTATCTTCGAGACCAGCAGCTTCCAGGCAATGATTTGAACAGGTTCCCCACAAGGAAAATTCTTTTTGCTTGGGAGGAAGATAGAACATCCAACTTGCACCTTTATATCGAATCACAAAACAGTTCATTACAGTTACTGTACAAACTACCTCTCAAGATAGTATCTTAAACACTCACGAAACAAGCGAGTTGACATCAAACGATCTGGTCTGACTCATAGATCATGACTTATAGATCATAACTTATGATTTATAAGTCATATAATAAATAACAACCCGTGACACATTTTCCATATTTTTTTCTTTTCGAGCCGTCATGTTTGTTCTATTGCCGAGCCTTATCTGAGTGAATTTTTGTTAATTTAACCTCTTTCCGGATACTTCCGGTCGAAATGAAAGTCATCAAAAGTTCCGGGTTGGAAACTTTCAGGGGCCGTAGAAGGGATCATACTAAAAAAGTATATTTTCGGGTCTCGTGGTTCTGTCAGCTCGAATCGTGACTGTTAAGATACTAAAGGTTATCGAAATTCCGGATCCGAACCTGACGAAATAAGTCCAGCGTCCATTGTTCTTCTTTTTTTCGCGTACTGAATCTTTAATCCAGCCCTTATTGGTAGAATTTCTCTCGGGCATTTCTAGACCAGTTCCGCCAACAGCCCAAACAGCAACGGCATGAAAACATTTCATAAAGTATTCCATCGTATAGTCACCACATTTGAAATAATCATCAGTGAGTTTAGCTTCTTCATGATGACGATTGCGCTCTTCTTCGGTCAGTCCTGAAAACAAATTAAATTTCCATATCATTAAATTTAAACTTTATGTCTATAGCACTTACCTGAGCACGTATAAATAATCACGTGATGAAGAACTCCAATGGTGTCGTTATTAACTGGTTGGTAACCGATCATATGCTTCGATTTCTTTTCATTTGGTGCTGGTAGCTGGATAAATTTACAAAAATATTGTGTCCTTTCATCGGTCAATTGAACATCGACATATTCTTCGATACATTCTGTATTTTCATCACCACAATCTGGTTTTTCAACGGCTTTATAATCTATCAAATGGGTAGTTTTGACAGTTTTGTTTTCGACATTACTAGTGTTGATCGTTATAGTGTCTAATCTTCTGGTGGATGTTTCAATTGTAACGTTGTAGATGACAACCATCATTCGGATAGCTTCGGCGTTAATTTCAAATGGATCATTGCAAAAATATTTCAATGATCGCGTCATTCCAATCTCTTTGTAATCATTTTCGAATTTTATATCAATAAGAGTCCATGCTGATTGCGAACTAGATTCATTTAATTTCCATTCGCCATCCGCTGTAGACTCACTGTGAACAAAAAGCTGAGAATTGTCAAGACTGGAAGTTTTATCAGAAGCCTCGTTGATATCGAGAAAGACAAGATCGCCACCAAGCGATTCGTCACTGTTCCATCCAAAGGATAGTTGATTCATTTTTGTTCGTATCTTGAATTCGATATTTCCGTTTTCTGTTAGATCATCAGCATCATATTGCCATCCGATTTCATTGTCACCAAGCTGGACTGATCGTTTTTGGAAATTCACTGCGAGTGAACTCCCTATTAAAGAATGCAATATCCAACATATTGTTGACATTTTATCTGAAATGAAAAGGTTGTTTCCCTTTGAATGTGAGTCATAATGTATGACTTTTTTCAAATATTCTCTACGTTTTTCTATTCTCTCCTATCGTCAATTATCCAATTTGAAAATCTTCGCTCTCGCTTGAAAGCGTTTTATGTCAACTCAATTCAATGATATCTTATATTTCAAATGTTTTAATAATCCAGATTTTTTTCTTAGATTCGTAACGAACTTGTTTTATCGTAAAATTTGTATTTTCACGCATGAATTCTCGATGCATTATCAAATGATATCGTCTTTATAAACGGTGTCGGAACCTTTTTAAACACAACAAATTTAAAACTTTCATTGACTTTCACAGAATCAATGATTACATTCGTTGAAAGACTTTTTATATAGAAAGTGAAACTAAAGATCAACGGAAACCTAAAATAATTCAACCGAATCCTCATAACTCACGAAACTGGTATGCAAACATGTATGTCGTTCGTATGTAAGCTCAAGTATTAAAACCAAATTTCAATGAATTTTTCGATGATGATATCAGAAGAAACTCAAAATCCATTTCAAAATCCTCAGCTCTCAGAATTCGCAATTTTTGCATCTCGAATTGTCTAGAACTCAATTGTCCGAAATCCTCTGATCAGCAGTCTATTGGCCATAGAGGTTTTATTTTGTTCCTGGTTCATACTTGGGCTATTAATCGATTTCAACTCTCAAAACATTCCCAAAGTAAAAAAAACTTTCTGACCGTGATCTTGAATTTCTCAGATTGACGTCTATGGGATGAATATGACGAATTTTCACCAATCGTTCCCATCCGTTGATTGCATAACTACGGTCATGGAAATCTGGAACTATCCTTTTCTTATTTCGACTTCTCTAGAAGACTCTGTTATGAAGAGAGACAGATCGCTTCGGGCTGAAACTATTATTCTCTAGCCTTAAATACTCTATGATAGATAAGTAATGAGGTCGATGCAGATCGTAACAAAGCAATGACGTAACCATGAGCCAAGAATCGATACAATTACACCTTGTTAAGAGTTCATTTAACAGTGATTGTCCAAATTCTTGAAAATATCGTACATATGCACTGGTATAATTATAGTCAAATTAGTGTACGACATGTTACCGCGACAGTTACCGCTTACTCAGCTATTCCCTATGATTCAGAGTCTATGAACAACTGTTTGAGCTTAAAATTAGCCATGGATAACTGGTGACCTACAGAAACTGAACCGTGATGGGTGAACATAAGATATGTTGTCAGAATTTTGACTCCAGAACTCTCGTATCCTCCCCACCGTGAAAACCCTTCTGAAATTTTATTTTTGGCTATAAACACTTTTCAGCAGATCATAAACACATTAATCAAAACGGAAAATAGACATCCGAAGACAAGCATTAAGATCAGCACAGATAATTGAGGCTCAATCAAATCTTATTATGCTAGAATTCCCTTCTACGTCACGTGTCACATAGTTCATTTTACCGGAAAGTTTGCCCAGCTTTTTCCAATTTTTTGTCAAAAATATATTCTTAAATAAGTCACGAGTGAGCGGTTTACCGGATTATTTTTTCAGTGTAAATTCTAGCACGCGAACCGGTAAAGCTAGAAGAGTTTCGAGACCAGATTTTTTGATTGACAACCAGAAAATTTGTCAATTATGGTTCAAAACATATACTTTGTGTTTTAAATATTACACTGGGTTTCATCAGCAAACTCTCCTGTATCAGAAACGAAATAGGTGAGATTGACACTTTTGCATTCAAAACCATAAGAAGCATTATTACTTCCATATCCAGTAACCTAAAGTACTTTTTAATTCTTCCTAAGACCACATATGTACCACTGAGCCCACACTTAGGTGACACGATAACCTCAGGCCACATAAGCTTCGTCTTCCGTTCAGATAGTATGAGGGGGTTACTAGAACATTATCTGATATCACGTGGAAGGTATAGTCAAAGAGCTCGAGGACAGATTTGCAGAACTCACTTAATAAGCCACTAAATCCTTCTCATTAATTTGAAATATTACACAGTGTGAATTATTATTTTTCAGATGAACATTTCAGAGAAAAGATAATGAGAAATACCAGAAATTCTGTATTATTTGAAAAAGAAAGCTGTCAATTGTGTGAGTATATCTCGGCCATGTGACATGTCTCAACTGATGTCCGTTTATACACAATCTGACTTCTGGCAGAACCATTTTTTAACTTTTCTACAGTGAGAATGCCTATAAGAGCGTTTAATACAATTTTTGGGTGTAAAACGAAATTAATGAAACTTTGTCGATGCTAACCGAATATGTGAATTGCAATTAGTGTTCCGCCAATTTTTTTGGTTAGGAGTGTGAAGCTGAAGCACCGGCATCAATTTCGGAAAAATAAATGGTTTCATAGGATTTGACTAGGGCAAAATTTTACTAAGAAAATCACGTGATCGGGTAAATTCTAATGATGCATTTTAGAGCTGGTTCCACAAGGTATCATCACAGATAGTCACTTTATGAAAATCCCCAACAGTATTTCAAATATTTGAAATTTTTGATTTCTTACGATTTAACCCTATCTCTGTAATGGTAAACATGCCATTTTGAAATGGTCATAAATTATGGAGCGCAAATTTCCGCAAGACACCATAGGTACCAATCGACTGAGAGTGACCCAGAATTATGTTAAATTTTGGTGCCCAACTCCAGCAAACTCCAGCATAATTCACTCGAAAGAATCTCAAAACCCATGAACCACCCTAGATTTGACTTAAATTCTAACTCACGCACAGCAACTTACTTAGAGCCAGTTACTTACAGGCAGTTACTTACAGCCACTTACGAACAAACCTGGTCAAAAGAGGTATCCCATGAACGATCGAAACGCTCGAAGATCAAGATAGCCGATATCACGCGTGGTATCCCCCATCGTACGATTCTACGTGAATGGGAGAATAAATATTGGTTCACCATGTGATATCGGGTAATTACACGCAAACCTTAAAATCAAAGCGTAAATTACTCCAAAAAGTGAACTTGAGTTATCACTTTCAATTAAGTCAAAAGATGCGATGTTTCTTTATTAAATGAAGAATTCAATATTGCTGACTTCAGAACGTTTCCTCTCGGACCTGTTCGGAGCGATAATCGAGGCTTCTGCAAGAGGATTATGTGACTAAAGATTTTTCTGCGAAAATGACAATCCGAGAATTTGAAGACATAGAGTAGTGCCTAAACAAAAAAAACTTTCGACTCGTTTGTTGGATCCCGAATTCAAAGTCATAATTATTGATGAAATTAAAAGTTCATAAGATGATGATCGCCTACATAATCATCAATAAGTTATTGACAATAACGCATACATTTATCAATTATACTTTTAGTTTCAGATATGCAGATTCGGGATTCTTAAGAGGAAAATGAATTGATCGGTTGCAAAAATGTCAGTCTGTGAGTATTTAACACATGAAAATTTATACTTTGATAATAAGGGCTTTGCGGAGCTTGATTTTAAGAGAATTCATTCGGTGATAAGGTTTGAAAGTCATTCTCACTTATTTCTCAGAAAGGTTTTATTTAAGTCAAAATGATCGGAAACATGACATTTAGCATCGACCGTTTTGGTAAAATAGAATTATACCAAAGTTCATCTTAAACTTTAGAGAGGTTCTCAAATATAAATTCAAGGGTAACAAGGAGCTGCTTCTAGCTGTTTTCAGAAATTTCATGTAAAGCACCCCGCATTATGAGAACAATAGTTGAATTCATGTCAGTTCATTCATTAGATACTCAAGTGACGTCAAAATTTTATATTTCAAGATTAATTGAAGAAGCCTTCAGCCA
>SCLD01070865.1:0-15263 GCA_004367895.1 Oikopleura longicauda | reverse complement strand
TCCGCGGCACAGCACTGCGCGGTAGACGCGGTCGCACGAAAGCTGACTCCTCGTTGCGGTTTGAGATCTGTGAAGCGATCAAACGTAGTTGTATTTGAGGACACACAAACTTCTCATCCAATGAAGATCTCATGATATAAACCATGTGGTATGACTAGGCTAAATTCCGAGAAAATCCAAAATTTTCATTTTTAAGCCTAAATTGTCATTTTTGAGAGAAAATAATCAAAATGATAACTAGGATGAATTTCCGGATTTTTACGAGATCATCCTATCTATGATTTTTACAAATTTTCACGAAAATAGCCATTATCAGAATGGCCATTTCCAGGAAAATGGCAAAAATTATACATAGGGTCAGTGCGTGAAAATTCACCCTAGTTATCATTTTTGTGATTTTCCTTCAAAAATGACAGTTTAGGCTTTAAAATAAAAATTTTGGAATTTCTCGAAATTCATCCAAGGTATGACTCATACTCTCAAGAAGTACCGTGAAGAATACTACTAGACTGGACCAGGCACTTTACAGAATAATATCTGTACGGTTTTTCACATCGAATCTGGACCAGATTTTGATCTGTAGGCCATTTGCCCATGTCTGCTCTTAACTGAAGAGTGCGAATGATGCAAATCTCTGTATAGTAGAAAATGATGACCCGAATTAAATCTGACTTATGGTCAAGAAGAACGCTCAAATGCGGCATTTTCCTCGAGCATAATGACCTCCGATTGGTCAAAAATCAAAAAAATCAACGATCTCGAAGTTGAACTCCAAAAGAAGCCAATTCGATAAGATATAATGAGATTAGTGTGGTTGAGAATCCACTCTTTAGAATTATCATTTTGCTCTGCTGGCCAAAATTCATATTTAATATCATTCATATTAATATCAATTCAAGATATAGCAAACATTTTGCATTTCCCACAAACTCAAATAACTAAATGAGTTCAACGTATGACCACAACGACGGGCAGTTTCTTTACCGCAAACAAATCTCTGATCGGGGTACGTTTACATATATGATCACGTTTGTTCAGACTTTCCATGATACCTTACTTTTCGAGATTTTATTGGCGATTCTTTTTTCAAATCGCCTCGTCCACGTTGCGTGGGCGTGCGTGCTACTTGTGTGGGTCTGCCAAAAACTTTGCAAACCTAAGATGATAAGATGATTTTTCTCAATGGCCGAATACAATTCCATTGTCGGACATTTTTCAAGATTAAACAACCTTTATTTTGCGTTAAGGCAGTTTGGAAACAGTAACTTGAATGAAAAGAAAAGATTTTCAAAAATTTCGGCGTCAGCGTACTGAGGAAATCGTCTAACCAATCGCGTTGGGTTGCCATGCAAAGAAGGATTTTGGCCTAAATTATATAACAGAAAACTGTTAATTCGACGGCTGTTTTAAAATAAACAATAGTGAGATGTCATTTTTGCTTATTTTGATATTCAGCCATCTACATTTATAACGGCCCAAGGCTTGAGAGGTCAGGGAAACCCTGATTATAAATTATACAACCTTTACTTTTTTCTTATTGAATAGTTTGTTTCCATTTGAACATGGTTGTGTTATGCGCCTTAGTGTTCATGAGCTGAAAAATGAGAAAATTGTTAGATATCAATCCTAATCCTATTCTTTGGTATGGCAGGTTCTAAAATTATGAAAAACAAGCGCGAAAATATATACTGGATATTACAGTAAAGTGTTACTGAGATTACGGATTATAATTAGAGACGGAGAAGGTCATTGGCACAGGTTGGTGCAGCAATGAAAGTGTATTCCTGCCAGATGGGGGCGCCAGCGGCGATATTGGTCTTTTTTATAATCCGTTGAATCCAGAAATTATTTGGCGAGTGCAATTCTAAAGCATTAATGCACCGAGTTAAATCCCAGACTTCGACCCGATATAGAACATTGCCTTGCATGTCGGCAAAATGCTGTACCTGGTTAGTGTCAACATTTCCCTGACAAAGCGTTCTTTGAATAAAGTCGTAGTCTGGGGCTACGAAAGTCATTCGTCTGAGATGACGGAGATGACTAGCAGGGGCAATTAATTGAGTTTTTATTTCACGACCATTGAAGGCCGATCTGACTGCATCCAATTCAGAGAAATTGATTTCGTCGTAGCCGCGATTGATATGCTGTTCGATATACTCGTTACATTGTTGGTCGATGTTTTGGCTCATTTTGGCTAAGTAGTCTAAACTATTAAATATTGAAAAAATGTAAAAATATAAAAATGGGTTAATTTTGACAGATTTTAACTTTTCTCGAATGAAATAAAATAGGCGGAGAAGGAGGGCTACGAAGCAGTTGATTGTTTAATTGGACGGTCGAAGCAATCATGTGTGGTATGACGATGCAATAGGCGACGAGACAGTTTTGATAGGATCTAACACAATCACGTGTTAAAATTGGAATTTAAAATATGTCTTTTCAGACGTGTGTTTGAATGTTAAAATCTTTTGAAAGGGGATTTGACGAAATACATAACATATGTGAGGCATAAAGAAACTAATGAACCGACTTTATTCGGTCGGTTCTGTTTTGATACTAGCTGAGTGGTTTGAACTGTGATGGGGGTTTTGGAAAGTGAAACGTCTTTCATTGTTGTCTCCAGCGATGTCAACTTTTAAAATTTCTATTTTAATATAAAATTGTTATATTTTAAGATCCAAGGTTTACTTACAAAGTACCTGTCCGAGTGAAGGTTCAATCTGTGATTTGGCGCATTCAACAGCTCGATGGACCGGATGAGAGGTCAAAAATCTGTCGATAAGCATCCAGGTAAATTCAACCATTGAATATCGTATAAAGTCAATTTGACGCATGTCATTTGTAAATTTGATCATGTCCGCCGACATATCATTTACCGGTTTACCATCGATTAAAACTTCATTTTCGGTAATTTCGATTTTTTCATTACCAGTGGTTTTGAATTTATCTAAGTATTCTTGTGATCTTTTGTATTTGCGCCACTTATATAGTCTTATAAAATATCGATGAAAAATTTAATTTTGATTTATGAATTAGGATTAGAAAACTTTCCTCATTTCCAAGACGTATTCGATGCTGTTTTGAATAAAGTGCCCATTCTTGATAATTGGCAATAAACGTTCTGACTAATGGGATAGCATCATTTTCATTTGTAATTTTTCCTAGTTCATCTATCAAGTTAAGTTCCTCTTGGCTGTCAATAAAGCTGGTCGGTGAGATGGTTGGTAAACCAAAAAACGAATTTGTTATTGCTAACTCTTTCGCTTCAAGATCAACTTTATCATTAAAAATGCTTATAAGATATTATAAAGACAATTCATATTTTATGAATAATTTCGTATTTTGATACATTGATGTTATATGATTTATGATATCAGGCCTAATGTCATATGAGGTTTCGGTCATTATAAAATTGGTACTTTGTCAACGACTTTCAACTTCTCTAAAAAATTATGCATTTTAGAGAAGGAAAAATTAAACTTGATTTACAGTTTATGTCTCATGATGACTCAAAAGGGAAAAATATGTTTTCAAGTTTTCTGGCTTCAAAAAATTCATAAAGTGTGTAGGCGGTGATGTGGAGAGAAGAGTTATCTGTCATGAATAGGTTAGTTTCTTATCAAATTTGGATCGGTCTCGAACTTTGTTGAATTCGGTGGTCCTATATAAAGATCATCCTTTGTGATTTATTCATTTGAATTCAAGAAATATTCGAGAGACCGCTTTTTTCGTATTTTGATTTTAGACTTGATTTTTCATATTTTGCGGAAAAAATTAAAAATTATTTTTGTAGAATGGCACGCGGAAGATCACGAGGACGTTCCAACGGACGAATTCAACATTCTGATCCTTCAGAATACCCCGGGGATATTGAACTCTCAGTGAGAGATTTGTCTGATGATCAGGTAATTTTTATTTTTAACGCACAAAAAATCTTATATTTGAACGTTTCATAGGTATGCACCGTTTTTGGACTGGTGGCGCTTGCAAGTAACAACCGGGATCCATCCGAAGCGTTCAAACGCCGATTTCTAACCAAGCTGACATCAAGTGACGAATCACGTGAGGTAAATAAAATAAGATAGAAAATAACCTATATTCCTGAGGTGAAAAACTAAACTGATTTTTAGGAATTCAAGCGCTATATTGTCGGAATATACCGCGCAGGGAAAAACGATTTCAAATATCAGCGATTGATGCTTGGTAAGTCTTATGGGGGATCAATATATAATATTGTCATTTTATGTTCGGTTATAATTGTAGTTAGAGATTATCAGACCTTTTCGATGATTTTTAGTTAATTGGTGAAAAATATGAAAAATGTTTTTCATAGGAAAATAGGTCCTATTACAGAACCAAATAATCTGGGAGAAATAAATGTGATTATTCAGATGCTGGGCCGAAGGAGAAACTTTTTACTCAATTGGAGAAAAAGTATTTGGTCAGCTTACTTTTGACCTTTGAGGAAGGTGGACTGGTTTCAATTAATCCTGCAAAAAATTCTCTAATTGGACCCCCCCTTGAGGGAATTTTGGAAGTCGATAGAACTATCGAGTAAGTTATTATTTTGTTGATTTTTTCTTTTTTGAGCTGGGTCGGTTTCGTAAATTTCGTCCATGAGCAGGTCTTTCCGGTGTTTTAAAAGGACTTTCGGGCCGAACAATTTCATCTAATTCAGGAGGGCTTGATGAATTTAGACTCTCATCGGAGTCTGAAATGACATAATTAGGATTGGGCTTTTTACTCGATGATGGTTTGTCATTACTATTTTCTTTGTTAGTTTTGTCTGTTAGAGCCTTTCTATCAGAAACTGCAGTTTTACCTGTAGTTTTCTTTACATTTTTAGCTGGAGGAGGACTTGGAATAGAATCTTCACTTGATAAATCGATAGTGGCTTCGAGGCTGTTAGCCTTGTCAACACTTGATTGTGTTGAGGCAATAGGGGTACCAAATCCTTCATCTAGTCTAGGATTTAGATAGTCTGAATTTTTGACATGGATTGATCCCAAAAATGAACCAAATTTTGATTCAACATGAGATTTCATAACATTTACTACGTTTCTAGATCTGAGAGATAAAAACGTGTCAATGTTTAGATACCAGTCCGAAATTCCAACTTTGTGCCATTTGAATCCGTATTGAACCTCAAACACATCAAATTTATTTTTCGCTAATTCTTTTAGAATTTTCTCACACAGTTGTGTGGTGTTTTTCATGTCCTCTTCCCAGTGAATATTTCGAAGAGTTTTTGCTTTGAAATTTTTTGGATCCTTTTTTGCTGGGCTAACTTGGTTGGATTTTAATCCATGTCGTCTTGAAAATAGTAATGACAAAAAATTATGGAGTTCTCGGAAAGATGGATAATCTGTAATCCAGTTCAATTCTAATTTTTCATTTAGTTTCATCAAGACCTCGTCTGTAAGTTTTTGGTTTTCTTGGTCGGTTAGTTCACAGAGGTCTGATTTGGTAAAAACCGGTGGCACAAATCCTTTGGTTGTGTCACCCTTCCGATCATCGTATCTAAAAATCGATCCATAGACGGCCAGATATTGTAAAAGGGCTCGTTCGATAGCATAAATGCGGCCGATTTTTAGTTGATTTTCGGTGGGTTTCGATTTATACACATCAGTCGTATCCATTAATAGTCTATAGTTTATAACGTATATTTCATTAATTTCTATATCAATAGTTTTTGAGCTGAAAAATCCAACCGGTTTTTCATAAGTCGGGCAAGCTTTGTAGGCATCCAAACCATGCAACAATCGTTCTAACAATTTCATTCTAGATATGAAAGTGAGATTATGTGTTATGTTGATGGGACAGTCAAGACACATTTTGTTGCAGGAAAGAATGTTTACACGTCGTATGAGAAGTTTTGGGACAATCATTTGCGGCATAATACATCAGATATTGAATATCAAGCTCTTTGGGCCAATTTTGAAAAACGTCTCGAAGATGGATTGGGTAAGTTTTCGTCATTATAATTGTATAATGCTAAGTAAGATTTGAATATTTTTGAAATGTTTATTAGCGATTTTGATGGAATATTTTTAGCTTCTCTGCCTCAAGGTGAACGTGAAAAACGATCTGCAATGTTGCAAAAGGAAGATCCGAGACTGTTGTATCCTGGAGAGCCTCATCGCCAGCTACAATTGGATACTCATCACAATCTGCTTCAACCCAATATATTGGGTAATGCGTTCGTGGGAATGTTGGCCCATGTATTCAAGAGTAAGTGATATATGAATCCGTAATAGAAAATTTATCTTATCGGTTTTTTGACCTAAATAACTGATCGTTCGAATAAAATTTAATTTAGATAAACTTGGGAGCGCTAATCGTGTTAGGTCAATGGGGCAGCTTATCCGATTTCCTGATGGACTGACACATCAGATTCATTTAAGTCCAGGTTCTGGTTTTAACACCGAATCCGGACGAATAGTTGGCAAGTCAACCAATATGTTGAATGCGTGCTTGCGGTTATTCTTTGATACCGCAACGAAACCCGAGCCTACTTATGGAGTCAATGTCGATGATTTAACCGGTTTAGGCCAATTGCTAATGTGTCTTATGGACCGTATGGGAAAGCGGGTAAGACCAAATTTTCAGCTAGATATATTGAAAAATACTTTCTAATCCTATATCTTTAGGAAGATACACCAAAAGATTCTCATTTGGTATGCTCCGACCTTCGCCGATTTATGAAGGAATCGGCTGAACTATTGGCTAGCATCTATTACGTCAGAAATGACGAAAAGTCCCCACGAATGAAACAAGGTTAATTTTTCATCATATTTTTATATGAAAGCCAACTATTTTATTAAGGTTGTGGTGCCATAATTCAGGATGCTTATATGAACGAAGGGGTCATCAAATTTTGCTGCCAAAAACCTGATTGCCAATATGCATGCAAAATTGGTCAGATTTGCAGTCAGTTTGTTTATGTGGCAAAATCGATTAAACGATATTGCAAGGTAATTTTTAATCGAGTCGATCATTATTCTTAAAATTCATATATCTTTTTAGGTCGTAGTTGATTTACGAGCCGTTGGAATCCCTCTTGAAACATGGGCCAATTATAAAAAGATGTATACCAACGTAATCAATGCCGATGGGGATTTCAAAATCTCAATCCTGGTCTCATTCTACCGAAGTCCAGAAACCTATATGAACTTGTTTCCATATTTGTAAAAACATTCCATCAAATCGCAAAAAATCATAACATATGATTCAAATCTATTACTGCTCCTTACTCCCTCTATCTCACATAGTGTGATTCTTCAAATTTCACAGATATTTTGATTATGCCATTGTACTCCTCAAGCAGTGTGCTGTACCGAATAAATCCACAATTTTTGAAATTTCGTATAATTATAGACCAGTGAACATTGACTTTGGTATTTGAAAATTGTTTTTGGGCTTCTAATAATAGTCCTAATGTTAACTTTCTCATAACATTGGTGTTACTTAGAAGTATAGCAGTCAAATTCAGACGAGATAACGATTTACAGTTGATTCTGTATAATTCGTTTTCATAATCCAGATTTTTAAGGAAAATGATGAAGGCTGCTAAATCTTGCTTTTCTGGAAGTGAACAATCGGCTACAGTTAGAATGGTCCAGTTATTAGGTTGATTATTCCGGATGATCATTCTAGGAAGTAAAAAGAATAAATTATCAACTAACTAATAATTTTAGTGCCTATTCGATGGGGGTCCATTTCGTTTTGCAAATTAGGTTCAATTCCTCGATATCTGATGACGAAATGTGTTGCCGAATGATCAATTTTGGTGATTTCAAAGAACATGTAATGTTCATTGATTCAGAAGTGGTGGTATGAAATCGTTTACATTTACCCAGAATTTCATCTGAATTTTCAGAAAATCTTTCCAGATATTCTCTTATTGTTGTAACGCATTCCAGAAAACTCAATTTATTGTTATCATGAAAAACTTCGGCGACATCAAATGGATTTGGTAAAGAAAAATGCGGCAAAATTATATTTTTGAACGTGTTTGACGCACGAAATTTTATCCTATTTTGGGATGTTAACACAAATTTGCCCATTTTGCCACAAAAAAGATATTTTAATATTTCTTTATTATCCATTGTCATCATCAGATTATTGGGAAATGGAATTGAAGCGAATTTGATGGTGTTATCATTTAGAATACAGTAATGCGGTTGATTCAAAAAAGTTACAAGTAAGTATGAGCATTCTAGTTTTTTGTTTCTTAATTCTGGGCCGCTAGAGATTCAAATATCGGAATAGTTTCTAGTACAGCTGATTTTATGGATTCATTGACGTGCGAAATTATTCTCTCAATAGATATTGTTTGCGTACTGTGAAAAGTCTGGTAAAAATTTAAAATTGTAAAATGGTTAAACCTGTTGTCAAAATTTTGTCGTGACCGATAAATTGAATATTCGTATTCATTACAGTGTTTACATTGATTAGGATTTTTTCCTTGTAAATGTGGACATTTATATTTGAACCAGACTTTACATACCCTTTTGAAATCGAACCTACCGAAGTGACATTGAATATCTATTGGGAGAGATGCTAGTGGGTCACGAAATGTTTCAGGAAAAACATTGGTATATTCTCTAGGTTTTAAGAGAAAGCAGTTTATCATCCTAACAGATGCCAAAACCATTTTTGTATAATTTGAACAATAATTCCACATAAAATTATGTTTTTTGTTAAAGTTGAACATTAATAACGATATCAGTTCCTTATGTAAATCCTTTGGCGGATTTTTGCGATTTGATATTATGCTATTTGCGAAATTACAAATCGCTCTGTCTTGGGTGTTTATTGGTGACATGCATCCGGCTAAAGAGAAAATATCGGCTACATTATGGTGTTTACCATTTCCCTGTCTTTGAGGGATTCCATAAATGTCAAGTATACTTTTTAGCATTTCACGACCAAGTTTATTTCCTTGAGAGCATGTCAATTTTGGCCATACTTCAATGCTAAACGATACTTGACCATTATATAATGACGAGAATAAATTCAATAAATTCACTCGATTTTTCGAAAACATGACAGCACCAATAACACCTCGATTTTTAGGAAACTTTTTCGTTAATAAATATTTTATTTGCGGATTTATGTTCAAATTAGAATCAAATCTTAAACCTAGATAACGATTTTCCATGACTTGGGCTAGCTTTTCACCGTCAATTTCTATTTCTACATTTTTATTTGAATCTTTTCCGAATATCATAAAGTTACTCTTAGAAATATTTGTTCTGACTCCTATATTTTTCATATATTCTTCAACTTGTTTAATAATTTCTTTAGCACTGGATATAGCTTCATCGGTGGTTGGTTTGGCGATTAGAATACAAAGATCGTCTGCATATGCGATTAAAAAACGATGATTATTTTCCGGAAAAAGTGAGTCTAGTTCCATTAATAAAAGTGAGAAAAGCGTGGGGGACTCGGGGCCCCCCTGGGGGACTCCAGGAACAGAATCTTTTAGTTTCACAGATCTCGATAACATGCCGTTTTTCAACATGCATACAGATTTGCTCAACATTAGAGATTGGAGATATTTCTTAACGCAACCATCTGCTATTTTAGAGATGATTCGATTTATTAGGATAGGTTTAACTGATCCGAATGCGTTCGCTGAATCAAGAAAAATTCCAATCTTTGAATCCTTTTTCCTCGCTTTCGACATTTTTAAAAAGAACGTTCCTATTGCAGTGCTACAAGATCTACCCTTTCTAAAGGCATTTTGAAAATCTTTGTAACCGCCAAAATCTTCCAAAAAGGAACACATAGTGTCACTTACGTGTTTTCCACCGCATGAACTGTAAGTTGGCTGAATGGCTAAATAACGCCGAGCTTGGAGTACTGATAAATCTTCATAACTTAATTTTGGTATATCTACAATTCTAGTATCTCGAACATAATCTGGGGCATATCCAGACTTAACATTACATTCTTGCATTTTACAGAAAAACTCAGAAAACTCAGCGGGAAATCGGGATAAAATGTGACGCGTTACTAGAGAATTTTTTCCTTTCGTAAATTGTTTACAATCCTGTAAACATTGTTTTATTGAGGAAGCTCTTTTAGGGCCTTCCCATTCAAACAAGAAATCCGAAATTGTTAATTTTCGAGAGGAGTCTTTCCAAATATCATAATTTGGATCGACTTGAATAGCGTCAGCATCGTAAACCGTTTTAACATAGTAATTTACTAATTCATCTGCGGAGTGATCACCTGTTCTACCAGCTGCAAGTTTGCTTTTGCTATTTACGCGCCGATGGAGTGCATAAATATCATTTGTATTAAGCTGATTTTTACTAAGACCGAATTTTGTGAAGACACTCCTTAAGTCTTCTTTGGCTGACATTTTTGAGAGACGAGTTAGAACCACTAAACGACTTATTTCACGATCAGACAACGTTCTAAAATTGGACTGTAACTGTAACTTCGAAATTTCCTTCCGGATTTTGACTGAGTAATGACTCGGATCTTTTGACGCATCAGATAAATTTATTCGCACGGATTTTTCAGAAGATGTAGATTTTACTATTTCTTCTAATAATTGAACGAAAAATTCTGTAAATTCATTTGTTTTATTATAATTGTAACCTCGGTTACTCTTAAATAAAACTAGCTGGTGTAAACGGTTGAGTTCAGCTTTATGAATTTCTAGGCTTTTTCGAGCTTGGGCAAATATTATGGATGGGTCAGCGTGTACAGTAATAGTTTTGTTAATAAACGATGAAGATTTGATCAACGGCAGAGAAGTTTTCAAAATAAGGATGTCGTGTCCATTATTTAAACAGGATGATCCGGGATCCTGAATAAAAGTTCCATTTATAGTGGATAAAAAACCGTCAATCCTAGATTTTTTCATAGACTTTTTACCGTTTGATCTACAATGTGTGAAATGTGTGAATTTAGTGGCATGATTATTGTAACGAGAAAAAAGGGCTTGAAGCATACGACAAAGACCTTTTGGGTCTTGAGGTCGTGGTTTGGACCAGTCTAGATTAAAATCACCATTTATTATGCTTGGTACTTTAAGCTGAATTTTTGTAATGATGTCACGAAAGACATTATAATAGAAATCATTATGTTTCGATCGTTTTACGGATCCATTGTCTGTCCTGGAGTAAATCCCCAGTCCTTCATTTAGTCTGGAAGACTCAAAATGGGTTCGATAAACGGTCGTAACATTTAATGTAAAAATCTCGCTTTTTAGAATTGATTTTATGCAAATGCTAGTAGCAGGTGCTTGTATATTTATTTGTTTACAGGCCAAATTGGAATTCTTGTTAACTAGAATAGCTGAAAGAATTTTTAGAGCACTTCCTTGATTCGAGGAAGTTATAATTGGCTTATGAAAATAAACATCCCAGTTATTATCAAAACTAACTTTCTGTTTTAGTTGAAGAGGATTCATCATAAGTTCAACAATGCAAACAACATCACATGTATATCTTTTGTTACGAAGAAGAACAGGTAATTGAATAATCGGATTATCAAGATTTGTATAAAGAACCCTAAGATTTTCATTAGGATTTGGACCGACTATATTACGTATTTTTGAAAGAGTGTTGTTTGCATTATTGGTTCTTAAATGAAGTTTCTTGCGAGTTTTATTTAGTAGGTTTCTAGGTGCTAAATCATAAAAAAGAGGGTCGTTTATACTCGGTACCTTTTTATTATTTAAATAGGTTTTATATCTTAAATCTTTTCTATTTTTAACATATAATGTATCAAAAACATTTTCTGGCGGAGGTAATAAAAAGTCATTCTGATCGATGGGGGCGTCACACTTTCGAATATTTATACAGTAATTACACTTACACAGATCACTATACGCTTTAACTTTTTCGGTATCATTGTCATGAATATTTAAAATCTGAGGATTGACGGTTATTTCTGAGGCTACTCTATCGAGTTCCTCTTGAGCATCATACCTTGTCTGCTCATCTAACACAATCACATCAGACTTCCATGTCGCCGTCCTCATTGGATTCGACGGCCTTTTTGGGTTGCTTGAAGACAGGGGTGTTTTGCAAGGCATTCCCGGCGCGCTGAACACTCTAGGTAATTCGGGATCAGAAATATCCAGGTCTGGTATCGAAAAATTGGATGAAATATCAGAAAATTCACTGATATTTGTAGCGGCTATGAGATTTTCAGGATCTAATTTTAAAAACAAACTTTTCAGAAAATCTTTGCGTTTCGTAATACCTACATATGGTATCAAAATATTTCTACTTTCAAACACACGAAAAATCCAATTTAACATTTGTAATGTTATTGATGGGGTCTCAAAGTTTCCACAATCTGTATCAATATAATTAGACATAAAATATGGGCCATAGTTTAACTTTTCAAATTGTTCAAGTATTATTGATGCCTCGGATCGCAGATCTTTCAACCTTTGAAAATCTGGTTTAGCGCCATCTAGGAATAGGAGTAACTTGATGAGTTCATTGTAGTACAGTAAAATCATCATTTCGAATTTCGATTTATAATAGGGGGTTAATCGAAGTTCATATGCCCATTTCCGTTTGAAGGCGCTTTTTCGTTCAGCATAGTTAGCCTTGAATTTTAAACCTAATGGTCTAGTAAATGGTAAATTCATACATCCTAACCCTGTACGACTAATAATTTCATTTTCAGACATTTCATCTTCACTCGAAAAAATTGGGAAACTTGGTACCTCATCAATTGCATTGTAATGGTCAGATCTTACCTTTAAACGATCGGATTCAAAGTTGGTTTTGCCAGTGACTTCTTCATGTTTCGACTGGTTTATTGTCAAATTGGCTTGGGCACCGTCACTCAAGGTGAGTCCACGAATAGGAGTAATTTGGTCGAAATTAGAAATAGTGCCAGGCATCACACTCATAACTGGTACAAGCTGCTCTCCTTTGAAAGTAGCTGTGAGATTTAAAGGTTTAAATCTATAACCACTTTTGAGGTTGGTGATGGCAGTTTGCAACTTTTTCTTATCCTCGACGATGTGCTTTGTGGTTTGGATCATGGTTTTAGTATCTACTGTCATATGCAATAAATCTGGATTAGTGATGGCAACGGCTGGATTACTGTTGACGATGGCCGAGGATAAAACAATATTTTCCTTTTCTCGAATACTGTTTTGAAGACCGAGAACTTGGAGTTCAGTATCATGTGTAGACAAGATTTGTTTGTGAGAAATATTTGCTTTGGTGTTGGCCTGCACCTCCTCTTTCAGTGGTGCCACCTGGCGTTGAATTTCATTACGAACTTCACTCTGCACTTCTGAAAGGTCAACACCAGAAAATTTATTTCTATAGAACTCCAATTTCTCGGACGTCATACCTAGGCCTTGGTCAGTCATATGAGCTAATCGAAATCGAAAATTCAATGTGCGGGCGTATTTAGCTGATTCGTCAAAATCTGAAAAAACCATGTCCTTCCCCATGTCAGCACACCAAATCGATGGATTAGGTAAAGTTGAAGGCCGTCCGATTTTCTTATTCGTGTTGACGGCAATACCCGTAGCATTGAAATACTTACTTCTAGTCTTGCCGTATCGGACAATCTGAGTAGGGGTGGCAGCGAAAGTTTTGTTTCCTGACCACCATCTATTCATGGCAATGAAAGGGTGAGAAGACACGTCAAATCTAGTCATTCGACCAGCAGGTAAAGTTCCGAATGGTGATTCACCAGTTTGATTATTGAGAGATGTACTATGAGAATCGTTTAGCGTTTTAAGCGCGGCGGTTCTCTTAGGAACAGTGTCACATTTACGTGCTAGTTTCACATAATCCGAAGTTGCATCAGATTCCGTTATTAACGTAGCCCAGCCCTTCATGAAGATTTCCTGGTTAGGTAATAACATAAGCCCTTTGGTTTTATGTTTTTTGTCATTGAAAATGACGCTTCTAACCATGAAATCTGCATGAGCGAGTAAGCAATGTGGAGAATGTGGAACAAGTAAATGGGGCATATATCTCAAAAATGCGAAAACTGATAAAGTTTTAGCGAATCTAATAGATTCAACAGTAAGATCCATTGAAAATCCTGTTGTTTGGTGTGGTGGCTGTCCGTTTAACGCAAGAATGTCGTCTTCAACAATACCTATTGTTAGAAGATCTTTCCAGAAGACAAACCAAGGTTTTGGCTCAACTGGGATGTTCTTCAAGGATAAACAGAGATCAACCGAAACTTCCCTTCCATTTTCACGAAATTGCATAATCAAGGATTGCCAGTCTTCCTGATTTTCGTCATAGGCCAATTGCATCGTATTTTTGACTCTTGAAGAGTCTTCAGGTGGTTGTCTTTGTTCCGGGCGTATCCAATCATTGCTGCGACAGTAGTTGATCGGGCTGGTTACAGCCCATTCTCGCCTTTTTGCATAAGGGACGGCCTAGACATGAATTATTTCAAAAAATTCGAAAATCATAAAAATTACATTTTCTGGATTATTTTGGACTGCATTTTGACGAGGGGCTGCTTGACCTTGTTGGCCATTTCGTCTACCTCGATTACCGCCCGCCATTTACGATCTGAAAATAAATAGGTTATTTCTCTTCCAAAATTATTTAATTGTGGAAGAATACCAGATCGAATTTGGTGGGTCGTCATGCATCCCAAACCTGATGTAAATTATAATTGTTTAATTATAATTGAATGTTTTCGACTTTTGAAAAACTTTCCTTTCTAATTATGAATGTCTTGGCCGAAAAAGTACTGAACATGAACTTTTACAGTTAAAATCTGTCAAAAAACCTCATCTACACATCAGGGTGGTCCTAACCTCACTAGCTATGAGCCCGTCCGTTTTATTAGATTCGTAATAAACGTATATTGTAAGTGTTGGAACAGTTTGAGATTAAAAGTGGATAATCACATTTGATAATTTGCGTCTGGATAAACGAATTATGCATCATGATGTCACTTATAGTTGTAGTAATTTTAATTACTTTGAAAATTCTGTTTTTGAATTTTGACTGTAAGTGTTTCATACTGTATTTAGTATCAGAATGTGCAGCAAAAATTGCTTGTATTTTTAACGATTTTTCTCAATCCATTGGATTTGATTACAGTGCATTTTTCTCTGTTTTACCGTTCAAAATTAAAAACAATTAAAAATCTCAAATTGGTCCTCCTCCTACGAAGAAAAACGGGAACTAAAAACAAATTGGTCGTCTTCAAGTCAAAAAATGACTTGACCATACTCCCGATGAGAATTCTTCTTTTTTGGGGAATCTTTGTCGGAAAGTCTTCCGATTATG
>SCLD01070755.1:0-15267 GCA_004367895.1 Oikopleura longicauda | reverse complement strand
AGTCTGACTGATGAAAATTTAGACTGCGCAAAAAAGCTGCACAGTGTCACATTTAACACATGGGCAAATGACACATGAAACGAATGGGTTCCTAATTGCCTCCAAACGTGTCAATGCGTTGAGAAGTATAATGGTTGATTCATTGCGTAGTATAACCCTGGTTCCTTGTTTGGTATAAGAGCAGGCACGCCAATATGATGACCATTAAACTCACAAACACCAGGAGGTATGTCATGTAGTTCGACGCTGAAAATTAGTTGGTTAGTAGCTGACATCACAATCCCTAGAAAATCCATGGGGGTTCTTAGGGGTTGACCGAGCCGTATTGTTACGCTTGTTGCGCATATGGCTCAGCCGCTACACGTTGATAGGGATTAGGCGTAGAACTTAAAAGAGTTGGAAAACAAGCGTATAGTTTGCCAAGGGTCTCATCTCATTAACTCAGCATCTTTATCTAAGTTCTAAGAGGCGCCAGGATTCCAATCTGATTTCGGTTTACCACAGACAGTTTGTGATCATATACTTACGTTCACCTTTACACTTTTCGCCCTGGAACCCACATGCCGGCTCGTCTATTGTCTGGTTTGACAAGATGATAATCATTTGATGTCAGATGTGTTACGGGATGATTACAAACCAGTGATTCCTTTTGGTGGTCGCCCATCAGTCGTATGCCATTTGATGGAATGGTTCGTTGGTTTGAACTCTTTTTGAATACCATCAAAATACCCGGCAATGACAAATTTAGCGCCTGGTCGATCTGTGACCGATTGAGTTCGAGTTTAGTTTTAAGTTTTTTACGAAATGCACAGTGACCGGAGCGCGCAATCAAGCTGCGAGCGGCTGCGCAATTTAAAGTGACAAACCGCTAAGACGTCACACTTTCAACAAAAAAACTCCGAACGTAGTCGTCTCGAACTCATTCCAAATGACAATAACTCAAAATCCATTTCACGATCGCCATTTTCATCAATTTTGAAACACTGCTTCTCATTGCCCGATGATACTGAGTTGAACATTTTGTTTTTGATAATCTCGGGTGACTTGTCGTAAAAGTGATTGGTTATTTTGCGTTTGAATCGATTCAAACTGTGCATGCTCGCATTCGATCGCATATACTCGCGGCCAAAGTCACGAAAGTGACGCTTTGTCTCGCGATCATTGAGAAAGCGTTTCACCACTGTGTTGATCATTTTCACCGTATCATAAACATATGCCGCGTACAAATTCTGCTCCCCGAAATAAGCCGGCACATCTTCGTCAAAGTGGAGCGAGCGGTGATGGCCATTGTCACTCATTGACGCATTCAACTCGCTCGACTTCCACTCATCGTCAATGCGCTTCTTCTGACGTAATACGGCCCAATCCTTCAGAAAACGCTCGTACTTTTCGCCCGATGGCGTTCGCGGCCGCAGGAACAGGACCGAACTGTAAATGCGGCTCCATTTTTCGCGCTCGCCCTTTTCGTATGATGATCGGACTCGACTCGTTTTCTAAACTTTGGTTAACACAGAGAGCTGAGCTGGGCGCCAGGGGGTCCTGATACGCGTGCTGAGCGGTGCAGGTTCCAGACAAATGTAAACACTTTTGGCGAAAAATGATGATAACACCAGTTGTCTATTTGAAGATGTCAAATTGACTGCTTGTCATGGTAAAGGAAGTAATTGCCTATTGAACGTGAGACTACTTGATGTCCGAGTGATTTTTTACTATCGATGTTCAAAGAATGATTGATGTAATGGGCGTACTACTAGTTATAAGTGGGCCAGGATATTCTAAAAAAGTTGGCCTACTTCGGGGATAAATTCGCTAAGTAAGTCCATTTGCCTGTTTTCGTATGCAGTGGGAACGAGTGAGTGGAGGGACAAGCTACTCTTGAACATAGTCCACGGTTCCGCTGTGACCAGATCAAAAAAGTTGATAAATTGCACTTCGATCATCACTTTAGAACACGTTCACGTTACGATAGGTGCCAATAACACGGATTCGGTGCTCCCGATTATAAATGGCAAATTTGAACTTTTCAAAATTAAATTAGCTTTTATACATACCGATACGCGCCGCTCCAAGCTGTCCATGTTTAATTGGGAGTTCTTGTCGAGAAAGAGAAAAACGAACTCGCCGTTGTCGAATAGGCCCTTGGGTTCGGGGTTTCAAATGTGGTGTTACTAATGATTAGAATTGTGTTACGACGAATGGAAAATAAACTACTTTTAGACTCAATGTTAAGTAATCTATGTATTGCTAAACATGGCTATTTACAGTTTGGAAACCCAAGCTGCCTTATTATTTGCCTCGTTCAAAAAGTCAACGATAAACTTGTTCGAGTCCATATTCTTCGTGCTGTCAATTGACATCAGTACAATGCGCGCCTGTTTCGTGATACGATCGATCAATCCCGGCAAATCAATGAGTGTATGTTTGTTGCTGTTCAAATGGGGATGGGATAGTAGCGTATTTGCGGGTGTCGTCAATTTAGAAGAAAAATAGGCGAGGAATGCGCCAAGAATTGACTGCCTTCCAAAGTGAGTACAGGGCAGGTAGTTGCATAAAAAGTATGTTTGTGTTTACACAGGTCATCCCTTATTCTAAATGATTATTCTAGTCCCGTTTCCTATTCTTGTGTTCTTTACAATAATCACCCGCACTCGATTTGCTTGATGGATCATGACAGTCGAACCAATGCAAGTAGATCTGCTCCAACTTGTACCGAAGTGGCGCCTCAAGATCAAGACCATTTGCGGTGCCCTCGGCAATCATGAAAGCCATACGTTCACCGCGCTCCTTTAATAATTCGTTTTGAAATGAAAAGGTGCAAAAGTATGTCTTGGCAAGCAAATTGATGACGCCATCAGAAAAGATCGCGTAATTTAGCCACCCGAATGTCAGGTTTAAAACCACCGCCGATGTGTTTTTGGTTCTAATCGCGCCTCGATAATGATGAAGTGATTAAACTAGGTGACACTTTCCGTCAAAACGTTGCCTTGCCATTATCATTCCACACGATGGCCGCCTTTTTCCAGCCGTATTGCCTTAGAATGTAGTGCAATGCACGTCCATATTTACTGGCAACGAGGCCCGTTCGCACCAATTGCGGCATGTCCATTGGAGTATCGTATTGTTGGACCTAAATTTAACAGTGAATACACAGGGTCATGTTGTCCGTGTACACCGTGGCCCCTAATTGCCAAACTAGTAATTTGGGAGCTGGATCTGAACTACTGAACATAGTTGATTTATGCATCAAATCATCTAGACATCTAAAAGCCGTCCGGCTAAAATAAAATTCTAATCAAAATTATCCACGTTATACAGCCACTTATGCTGTCTATCTCCGAACTCTGCTCTACATACTGATCCGTCTTGTTGAATGTGATTTCAGGTTAAGTCTTTTATCATTTTACGATATACATTTAATGTAAACAATGGCCCATTGTCAATGGGGCTTAGAACCAGTGTTCACTGGCTTGTAACTTCGAATAGTGCCGACCACAAAAATTATATTCCACTTACTTCGCGTAGCTGTGTCGAGAGACCGCCAGGCGTAAATTGTAGAATTTGAAAATTTGACGAATACGGAAATGTCCGCACCAGGGCATAGTTGTTGACTGGGCCGATCATAATAAGGTTGAGTCGAAAATCAAGGGCACGGCATTGAACATTCTTCTCCTGTAACAAGGGTCGTATCAGCTCCACTGAGTTGTTGGGATCAGTCAAATACTTTTAGGCTGCATAAATTATGCATGTGTCAACTTCCGCCACAAATAAGTGATATTTTCTATTTGAGCAATATACACGATATTTTAGCGCATGTTGCGACAATGTGAACATTACTAGGCGCTACTTTGAGAATGTGGCTTTGAATTTCACGACATTGAATGAATGCTCTCATCATGGGAGCTACAGTTACATAATGTAACAATTTGGTACTTTACCAAAAAATCGACATCTACTCAACATCTAAAAATGCGCTGATCCCGCTTGTTGCCTTGGACCCACGAGGGGCTAATATCATTGTTGCCCTCGGTAGTGGCCAGTCGTTCGATTTTTGTCGAGATGTGAAAACGATGCTTTCGCGAGTTGGATAGGGGCGCATTAATTCTGTGGTGCGAATGTTTCCGCGAGTGTTTTTGTGCCAATTCTAACACGTCGTCAATGTATCGATAACTCCAGGGGTACCTGGCGGCAGCTTCGTGCGGAAACAACGCAAAATGACGCAATTGAACTTTTGACACGGGTCTAGTAAGGATGATGTGTTAGAGAGAACGAAGCGATCGCGTCAGCTGACAGTCATTTAGGGTAGGGCGAGAGCTGACTCACTCGCTCTTTAGAACTTTTTGAAATTTCTTACGTCTTTGAGGAGCATCGCGATGGGCGCTTCGACTCAACGGACGTTGTTGCGCTGAGCACGAAAATCAAAAAGCATGCTAACATTGACGTTGCCGCATTGACGAGCCGCGTTTGGCTGCTTTTATTTCTCTTTCAATATATAGTTGTATGCGTTAGTGAGCGTGAGTACGTAGTTTAAAGGGGAGACGAGTAGTGATTTCACACGTTTGTCATACCCACACTCACTGTACGCGAGCAGAGTAGTTAGAGCAGCATAGGAATGGTACACTAGGCGTGATAAAAGCTGCCAGAAGAACGATGTGATTATCTGGTCTCGCTATTCTTGTGAATACTGGCTCACTATTTTAAATGTTTTCGCTGCCGCAGCACCAACCGTCGGTCTAACACTTGCTTATTCGACTCGATAACTCAACTTTGATGTTAACATCAACCGTTAGCATAACCGTTCACTCTAAATTTGGTAAACAGTCTTACGTATTCTCAAGTTTAATTCGACTTAATCGCCAAATAACCCAGTTTAGATGATGAGAGTAGGCACGGTATCATGTACCGTCGACGAAATCGGAGCGTAATTATGATTACGATTGAAAATATACGGACCGACCTTATACCAAAGCACAGGCCAGCATCCGGCCTCTGGTTGGCCGTCGAAAGTGAAAAATCACTCAAAATTTGTTTTCATAGCGTTTGGTTGTTTTAATAAGTTAAATTGACTGGTCTGGTTTGATCTGAACCGTGAAAAGGAAGATAGCGATGACCCAGTAACTGACCACCATCAAAACAAGCAGCCATCCCCATACATGGGACAGAGGATGCCAGCCGACTTAGACTGTTTCGTCTTGGTGAATGCAACGTAAAATGCACCAAAAGGCATACCACGTTAATTGGAAACGCCCTGATGGCAATTAAAATTTGGAAAAATATAGCCAAACACAACAGAGTGACGTAGAAGACGGGGTCACAGCTTTGGTGCGTGGTCTCCTGAAAAAAAGTGTTAAAGAAAAAAACGCAAAAATTACAGTGCATTATGGCAAAGGGGGAGTGGATGCCGCTCTGGTGAACTTGGCTGGACGTGGTTATCAAAATCAAATTATGAGCTGTTTTACACGTGCTGTCACCGTTCCCCCATGCCTTTTGTGATCCGACCGGCATCATACGATAGTGACCGTGTAGACAGGTAAAAACTGTAGAACGCCGTTAATGACACGTTTTTTCTAGCCTGATCTGATATATACAGGATCCGACTACTTTTTTTTGCCACCCACTTTTCATTGCCGGCCCAGAATGTAAACAACCATTTGTAGTTTTGATAAGAAGTGATAAGATACCCTGCGTCGTTCATATAAACTATAAGGCGATATAAGGCTCGTCGAGGTCTACCTTGATACAATATTCACGCGTAGTTTTTTGATGTTGAAATGGCTAAGTTACTTATGTTCGTGGAGACCGGTTCACATCGTGATATGTTAATTTGGTAGTACACCAATTTGTTATTTTTAAAGATTTAAAAATTAATTAATCAAGGGCACATGTTCCGGCATGTCTCTGTCTCTGTGTCTGTGCCGATGCTTACGTAACACGGATGCTGTGGTTTCAGTGATCGCCAAAACGGAACAAAGTATCTAAATCATAATGCATTGCTAAGACAGTAGTAGTCAACAGACACACACACGCACACTGACAATCCGAACAAAATCGCTAACAAAACGCAAAATCAGGAACTGTTTGCTTATCATATTGAACAATCTTATCAGTAGTCCGATTACCGCTATGATCTAAAACGAGGATTTAAGCTAATTCTGCCCGACGACGGTATGTGCCGCAATGTGTGTGAGTCGAGCGTGATTCAACAAACTTATTGAAAGACATTTGAAGCGAAGATTAATTAGGTTGGTGGCACCACCACTACCACCACCACGCATTGACCAAGCGACAGTGTTGGGGACAAGCCGATGACAGACGCAAAAATCAAGTCAGGCTTGTTTTGGCCCTTTAGTTCCAATCGGGGATGAGTGTCTCTGGATGATTATCGCCGAAACCGAGTACTGTGTTATCAATAAACCACCTAGCTGAATTCACGGCCGCGGTCATACCTTTTCAACCCCTTTCTCGCATTTGACCAAACCGCCAAATCAACACTTACATATAATTCGCCAAACATGTTTTTCTGAGATACGAATGGACGATTATCGCGAAAGGACAGTCAAAATGAAAACGTATATTTACTTCCACCACTGCTTGATGATAAAAATGCAATTGTACAAACATCACCAGCGTTTCGCAATTATTCGGATGGAAGGCAAGAATATGTCGAAATATATATATTTCGCGTGTGAGATGAATAGGCGATGACCATGGCGAGATCATGAGTATACCGGAGGAGCTAGTCTTGGAGTGGTCTCTCACCTATCCTTAGTTTTCTGGTGGTGGTGTCGCCGTGGAGGACTTCGAGATCGGAGGACTCGACTCCGCTGCATCTCTTTACCTCCCACCTCGGTGTCGTTCTGAGGGATGATATTTGGGATCGACGGGTGCTCACTTGTTTCAAACAGATAAAGATATCGATACTTTTACGTTTTTTTCACCCACAATCAAACACGAAGGCCAAACGTTGACCATCTACGTTGACAATAACCAGAGCTTACTTCACACTCGAATAAAACCAAACGTCAAAAACCAACAGTAAAAATGAAAATCAACAGCATTCTTCTCGCAGCGCTCCCGTTTACAGGTATGTTGTTACTTTCGATGCCAAAACCCGTTCAAAAACTGTGGCTAAACTTGTTTCAAAACTGCGGGTGATCGGGGTACGCGTTATCACGGTGTTTGGGATGGGCACCTATTGATAAGTGTTATGTGATGTGGGTCTAAAACGATAAGAACAGTTAGCCGATAGCGCAACAACTACAGTTTCGCAGCAGTGTTATCGATGAATCCGCCCATGTTTGCGTCCATATTCCACATGCAAACACAAAATGATTACTCTTTTGATGCAATTAGAACAATCCGTTCCATTTACTCCAAATCTATCGTGCATATTCCCGACGCAGTGGCCTCAGTCCAACTTAGTCTAGATTTAAATGATTTAAGTTTTCCAAGGTCATAACACCACCAACTCAGTAGCCAGACGGCTTCGAGTACCTACAGATGTAGTTGGAGTGAGTGGATAGATTGAAACTGGCGACTCATTAAGCGGATTTGATCTTGGTCTCATGTTAATTATTACTTGTTGCGTCAAAAAACGGGAAACTTAAAATATATGTGCGCAATATGGCTTTACACTTGGCAAGGAAAACACCCGCCAAAAAATCGCCAACGTAGTGACCACATAAGTTGCTGAGTGGCTGGTTACCCTACCGTTCAATCTTGTCATTTCCCGATCCAGAAAAAAGCGAAGGGAATACTTTGCCCACTTGCGTAACACTATACGAAATCATTTGTACATGAATCGTTCTTGGTGTCCTTCCTCGCGTTCTGTGCACAAGTTCACCGAAGTAGATGTACTCGACCTCTCTTCCGACTTGGGGACGAACGATATTAACGGGCCAGATAACACGGGACGATCGGCTTCGCGCTCGAGAGAGGTGTTGTTAAAAATTGACGGAAATAAACAATACCATACACGTGCGGACCTAGTGCATGCTCCACAATCATACTTATAGATAGAGTGGACAGACCAAAAATATCGACTCAATGTTTCTTTCACGTTCATTCGATGTTAATCTAATATGGGATGAGGCTGAAAGAGGGCCATACTTAACAAAAAAGGTCACCATCATAATAATCCGTCAACCGCACACAGTTTTGAACAAATGGGTTTAGAGCTGGCTTACACAATCAATTTTCGCACGTTTACAATTGTGTGTGTGTGGGTCACTTTTTTGAGAATGATCAGTTTGATTCTTGTGATATCTGACGAAACCGGGCAGTCACCACTGATAAAACAACCCATGGCTCAACCAAAACAAGTTTGGAAGTTTAAGTGGACTTATGAAATAAATGTTAGGTCTTATAACAACTGCTTCCGTAAACATCTGCCATCCGGAGTGGCTGCTGGGGTGACTGCTGGTTAAAGTGTTTTTATCTAAATACTAATCAGGATGATCATAGAACTGACGCACATACAACCAAGTCTAAACATATCGTTAGCAATTAACGTGCATTAAAAAGTCAATAAGTTTCTAACCCGGTCATCAGCCGGGTCATTGTTCGATGAGTCTGTAATTTCACTTGAAACAATGCAAACTGTTTCTAACTCAGCCCTCAATTAGCCCCTTGAATTTGATCTTAATCTCTTCTTGTAGACGCGCTGATCTGCTGGGAGTGTGACAATGCAAAGAGCATGGAAGACTGTAAGGCGCAGAAGCGTGCCCGCAAGTGCAACTCGAATGAAAAGTCGTGCCAGCAAGAGATCCGGACATGGGGCCCGGGCGGCAAGTACAAGTCAATCACTCAGCGTTGCAAGCAGCGTCACGCATGTGTCAACAATCACATCCAGAACCCGCGCGCCGCTTGGAAAAACTCACAGTGTCAACCCATTCGTCACCCCGAGAACTCAGTCTGTCGGTGCTGTTGCACTCACAACTATTGCAATGGCAAAGAGTATGCCGGTTGCAAGGGGCAGGAATTCATGGAGCCGGCAACCACTACCACCCTGGCGCCGACCACAATTGCCGACATTGTTGGCATTGATGTTGATGACACGTATGGCGAATTGGGCCCCTCTGAGGGCACTGGTGGCGAGAATGGGGCAATCAACTTTGCCGGCATGACAGGTGAAGGTGACGACGAGGAAGATCAAGAACCAGCAGTAACAACAGTTGCACCACCAGCAGAAGAAGAGAACCAGGGCGGCACAAGCAAGGGCGAAGGCGAGGGCAACGAGTTCGGCTTCAGCATTGTCAATCAAGGCCAGACTGAGCCCGAATGCGAGTGGGCCGGCTGGAGCGAGTGGGACAAGTGCTCCGAAACATGCGGCGGTGGTCAACGCAATCGGTACCGCGCTCCAATTGGCGGTAACATTGGTGACACGGGCTGCGAGGGGCTGAATGAGGAGGTATGGAACACACGTTATAAACAAACAAGTAGCTAATCCGAACTAAAGGTCCAATATTGTAACACACGCGATTGCGAGGATAAAAAGTGCAATGACAACTACCTTGACGTCTGTTTCCTCGTTCACATCTCAGACGAAACATCTAACAAACAAATGGGACGCATTCGTAAATTCCTCAAGGGTTGCCAGAATCATCTGGGTGATTTCGGGAGCGAGGACATGCAAATGTGCCTGTATCAATACAATTCAGGACGCGTGTTGACACCAAATGTTCTGAATATGACATTCTTTTTGAACGTGAACGTCTTCTGTTTAACACCATCAATAAGACGTCCAACAAGTATTCTCACTGGAAGAGTCTTCCATCATGAGCAAACAAGACTTCCAACAGGAAATCAACGAATTTGTCCCACTGTCAGGAAGTGGCAATGATGTCAATGGCGCACTTAATGCAATTAGAGATTATGGTACGTTTATAAGCTCAATATCACGTAAACCATTCGATTCAGGTTTCTCAAAACAGTATGGCTGGCGCGCCAACAATCAGATCCCCTCGATTTTGGTCGTTGTCACTGACGATCTACTTACTCAGGATCACTACAATAGTTTCCTCGACGTTCAAGGTTGACTATCTTGGTTTAGTTAATTATCTCATCCGTTCGTTCTATCTAGACAAAACGTTCCGTGTCGTCGCAGTTGGCATTGGTGATGATGTTGACGCTGATGCATTGAATCTGATGGCCTCATTACCGTCAAGCGAAAACACTCACCAAATCACATCATTCGATAATCTGCCCGACATTGCTCAAGAAGTTGCATACGATGTTTGCCAGGTTTGATTGCTAAGAACGTATTCAATCCGTCAACACTGTATTACTAGGTTGATCATTGGGTACTTGATCAATGTCGACACAACAATGGCGGTTGCGGAGCTGGCGAGATGTGTGTGACTCAGTACAACGGCATTCAATGTTACCCACCCGCCAATTAAAGGAGCCTTGATAAGAACCATAAGTGACCTTTTTTGTAAATCAGTAGTTTCGGGAATTCGTTTTCAGTAAGTAACTGTTATATACTAAACACAGTAGTATTTTGTTACTGAACAACATCAAGCATAAACATGTCGGAAATGCTTCGACAAATAATGTTTTTTCTCACTTTCAATATTTGAAACTTGATTGTAAATTTTTGTAAATATATACGAACATAAAAAGCTAAGCAAATTGATGACAATGGCAATTGAAAACAATACAAACTCCAACACGACGAAATGGACAACATTACACTTGCGATGACTTTCGATATCAATCTACGAACGAAATGTTTCAATTTAATATTCAAAGTTTAAGCCAGTTCATTCCAAACAACACAAATAAAACTTGCGCTGCTTTGCTTACATCAAACAAAGTGTCTTCGATTTAATTCTCGTAAATTCTTAACACTGCTTCTTTTGTAACGATCCATAAAAAAACTAGATGAATCGAGTTTCTTAGCCTGTGGTCGAATGCCGCGTCCGTTTGCGCCCGTTTGACATTGAAGGGTGCGCGATAACCGAAACCCTGCCTCATTAACATAAAACGCGTCAAACAGTGGACTTTATATTGTTGAAAAATAGAGCCTACTTTCTCTTCCTGACTCTGCCCTGTCAAAGACCGGTCACGTGCACGTTCAAAATTAATTTAAATTTGAGGAAATACTTAGTAACTCGTGCGAGGTGTTAGTTTCGTTCACTTTGACTCGTTATACCTGTATATTTTAATGCAGACGGCGTCACCTGGCGCCACCAGCGTCCCTCTCCAACCGCCTCGATTTCAATCAATCACAGCTGTGAGCACTATGCCCACAACGGTTTCGTGCATTGTAATATAAGAATCGAGCCTAACGCAATGAATCATGATCGATCTTTACGCAATATCCAGAATCAGCCGTCGTGTTAATTTAGCACATTGCTTAGTTTATAGCTTTATTCTTCGCGACTAAATTAAATCACCTTGCACATTCGTTTTGTTACATTGAACTCATTCAGTGTTCATGAGTAGAACATAAAAAGAAATGAAAAAACGTAAACTTTTTCTCGTCCTCCTGTTTATAGAGGCTGTTGTGGCCGGGATTGAGGACAAACCTCGGATTCAGTCCAACGATGGGAACTTAATCTTTTCAACTGGCGATCAACGATCAATTACATTCAAACCAGGTCAATCCGGCTCTGTCTATATGGACGAGGAGGATTTGGTTCACGTAATCTCGGACTACCGCCGGACCGAAGCCGAGGTTGGCCAAATCAAGGGTGATTTGAACAGCAATACATGCAACTCGTCACCCTGTGCCAATGAGGTCAGTTAAACCCGTGCTCCACATTCCATTCACACAACCAATAACTCCTTAGGCACGCTGTGTGAATCTTTACAAAGATTTTTACTGTGAGTGCGAGCCTCGTTTCACCGGTCGGACATGCACATCAGACGTCGACGAGTGCTCGAATGGAGCCGCTGTCTGCCTGAATGGAGCCACGTGCACAAATCAATCGCCCGGCTACCAGTGCCAGTGCACGCCCGAGTTCAGCGGTACGGCATGCGAGACGCCATACGATGACTGTGTTGACGATCGCGCCAAGTGTGGCAATGGGATATGTTTTGATCTAATTCGCAATCGTACCGGCGTCGCCGCCTATGACTGTGTCTGCAATGCTGGTTGGCAGCTTGATCAGGATGGCGTTTGTCAGCGAGATGTTAACGAGTGCTTGACGTCACCATGTTACATTGGCGTAAGCTGTTATAATACGCCCGGTTCGTTCTACTGTGGCTCGTGTCCCGCTGGTTACAGTGGCAATGGAATACGATGCGATGATATTAACGAGTGTTTGACCAACAATGGTGGTTGCTCACAATCACCCATGGTTGAGTGTATCAATGAGCCTGGCTCGTCACGATGTGGACCGTGTCCGTCTGGTTACGAGGGAAATGGCTATTACTGTGAGCCTAGCTCACCATGTATCGTCAACAACGGTGGCTGCTACCCGGGCGCTAATTGTACTGATGCGCCTGAACTCGGACCAAGTGCCGTCACCTGCGAATGTCCTGATGGCATGACCGGGGATGGGTACGGGCCAATGGGCTGTCAAACGGAGCCCAGTTGCTATGATGCCTGTCAAAATGGCCTGTGCTTCAACAATGACATGTGCCTGTGTTTTGTTGGTTGGCAAGGACGATGGTGCGATGAGCCAGCCGGTCAGGCACTATGTGACACAACGCCTTGTCTGAATGGTGGAACGTGCACCGCCGACGGCGCTGGCTACTACTGCGAATGTGCGCCCGGCTGGGCTGGAGCTAATTGTCAGCAACAGGCGCAGGAGTGTGGCGGCACGTATGTCGCCCGTGCTGGTAATGTTCGTTTTCCATTGAATGGAGGTACGCACAGCTCGAGGTGCACATGGTACATTGAGGGTGATCGCTCTGACGCAATACTGGTCGAGTTTGACGCCGATCAATGGAACGTTGACAACTGCCAGTCGAACACGCTCACCATTTATGACGGACCGAATGATCAGGCAGATAGTCTTGGACAGTTTTGCGAAACGGCGCCAGGAAACATTACTTCGGGGAGCAACTACATTACTATTGATTTCTCGCCAAGCGGCACCACCCAGTCGACATTTGCGTTTAGATGGACGCCAACCGAAAAAGTGTGCGGTCGCGATTTTATTGGTGTTGATTCGGGCGTCATAACATCGCCTAACTATCCACTTGACTATGATCCCAGCTCCGATTGTTACTGGACCATTCAAGTTGATGCAGGCAAAGTGGTTTCATTTGACTTTGGCGAGATCCATATTGAGTCCCACACGACTTGTGCTTTCGACTACCTTCAAGTGCGTGATGGAATACTGCCCACATCGCCGGAGTTAGTCAAACTGTGTTCTTCTCAGACACCAGCTTCCATTTCAACCTCCGGACCTGGTGCCTGGGTTCACTTTCACTCAGACTCGAGCGTTCACGATTCGGGCTTCTCTATCCAATGGACATCAGCGAACGATCCCGACTCTTGTGGTGGGGTCCTCTCTGATGGCGAAGGATCCATATCATCACCGGGATTTCCTCTTGGATACACAGCAGGCGTGACGTGCTATTGGAATGTCCAAGCAACACCTGGTGACATTGTCGGCATTCAATTTACCGACATTGACATTACCTCAACAACACAAGAATGCATTGGGGACTATGTAGCCGTTTATGGTGGCGACAGCGAAGACTCACCTCTAGTCGGCCAATTTTGTGGTTCACTAGCTGCAACCGAGTTACCCGGTGAACTGCGGAGTCCTGCTAATCTTATGTTTATTGAGTTCATCACCGAGGCAACTGCCCTTGGACGTGGATTCTCGGCAAACTACTTTACTGTTTGTGGCGGATCAATCAGCGAATCGGGCGCTACATTCCACTCACCCGGCTTTCCTGGCGCGTACAATCATCAAACCGACTGCTCATGGATTATCACCGCACCAGACGACAATGTTATTGTTTTGACGTTTTTGTTCTTTGACGTCGAAGGCGTCAATAACGGCGGCGCCAATCTTTGCTACTTTGACTATGTTGACGTGCGTGATGGTGGCGACGCATCCGCGCCATTGATTGCACGAAAGTGTGGCCCTCAAACACCACCGCCGATTATGTCATCGGGCTCGCTTATGTATGTGCGTTTTGTCTCTGACTCCTCCATCAATGGCGACGGGTGGCAAGCACGTGCTGACTTCGACGAGACAGGCTCATGTGGCATGGTACTAAATCAACCAGAGGGCGCTTTCACCACGCCTGGTCATCCAAATAATTATCCACACGGAGCGAACTGTACCTGGTTCCTCAATGCTGACCCGGGCAATGTGATCCAAGTTGATTTCACCTCATTTCAACTGGAGGGATCTGACTGCCGTTATGATTACGTGCGAATATTTGATGGCATGTTTATTGAAGAGTCACAGGCACTTGGCCCAAAATACTGCTCGACCAATGCACCGCCCCGGACCACGTCAACTGGACCGCACATGACTGTTCAGTTTGTTTCCGACACTTCGGTCAGTTCTATTGGCTTTTATGCCGAGTACACATGGCTTGACTTTCATGAGCAATGTGGTGGCGAGATCACTGCACCAAGTGGTGAAATCGTAACACCGTTGTATCCAGAAAACTATCCTCTTGATCGACAGTGCATTTGGATAATTAATACAGACCCAAATCAACAAATCGAAGGCCAGTTTAATGCGTTTCAAATCGAAGGAACCCCGGGCAGTTGCTTTTTCGACTACGTTGAGTTACGCAATGGCGATCAGCCTGAATCGCCTCTGATTGGCAAGTACTGTGGCGCTCAGGTCCCTCCACCCTTTGCGACGACACACAATCACCTTTATGTCAAATTTTACTCCGACACTTCTGTTACTTATTCTGGCTTTCGCTTGGCGTACGATGCAACACTTGACGGTTGTGGCGGTCCATTAATTGGCTCAAGCGGCTCCCTACACTCACCAAACTACCCATTCGCGTACAACCACGGTGCCGACTGTCAATACTTGATAAGAACGTCCGAGGGTGCCGGCCTAAAGTTGACGTTCACCGATTTTGACTTGGAGGGTGGCAGTACGTGCACGTGGGATTGGATACAAATATATGATGGGGCGACAACGGGTGATGATCCCATCTCGCCGAGACTATGTGGTTCAACTATTCCGGGACCATTTTATACGCTTGGAAATCAGGCACTAGTCGAGTTCCGCTCTGACGCATCAAACAATGGCCGCGGTTGGGTTTTCAACTGGGAAAGTGACTACGCAAATCGTACTATTGGCTGGCCATTTGCTGGACTGATTCAATCTC
>SCLD01070647.1:0-15270 GCA_004367895.1 Oikopleura longicauda | reverse complement strand
GACTCAGAGTCACCCAGAATTATGTTTTATATTAGTCCCCAACTCGAGGGAACTCGAGGGATATTCACTAGAAAAAATCTCAAAACCCGTGAACCACCCCAGCCTTGACCAATGAGAGGCCGAGATTGATAATTTTTTTGAAAATCCGTGAAAGGAGGAGACATGATATTAGAATGCGGAAACAAAGGTTATTTGAACATGACGCAGAAAGATTTCTTGGAAGACCACTGAGGACAGACGAAGATTATATAAGGAAGGTTTCAATTAAGATGGTTAACCCAAATCACGGAAACAAAATCCAAAAATTGGGAATACCACCCATGGAAAATTGCTCCACAGCGCCACGACACCATCAAAAATGAAACTGAGCTATTCAAAATGAGCTACCCGCGTTTTAAGACGTTGTATAGGTTGATCAAACGTTTCCTGAAAAATAAACTCGCTATGAACAGCTTTACAAATCAAGTTTTTTTATTTCATAGATTTTTGGGTTAACACAAATAAGTCTGTACCGGTCAATCTATGGTTGACAGACATCAGAGTGTACCGATTTCAAATTTGTCTCAGCCGGTACCCTGTTCTAGAATTTTTATTATGGTAACTCAAGCAGAAAAGTGATAAAGACGAAGTCACATCAGGTGATGTTTTCATGCAGGATTAATTGTTGTTTGAATTATTAGTAAACGATAGAGACAAAACTAAATAAAGCTAAATTAATGATCTTTAACCATTAATGACCAGTTTCAAGATCCCGTGATATGCGAAGGTGCTGAGTTGGTGAAACAAAACATGGTATTACGTCATACACCCTATGTTATGTGATAAAGATATGAAAGTAAAAAATTGAGCGGACCAAAAATCCTGGTGAGCACACGTGTTTTCCGGGGACTTTTACCAAGGGCTTTTGAGGATTTGGCATGTTTTCTGGCAAAATTTGGCCGCCAGGATAATTTTCGTAAAAACGTGCGCATCAAATTCGACTAAAAAAACTTCTGGAAACCACCCTACGAGACTCGAGGTTCGGCAAAAAATTGGTTATATTTTTCAGAAATACACGCTGAGTGCTAATCCGATTTTTGAAAATTTTTTCTAGGATTCGATAAGAAGTGTTTGGCTAAAATTATTTTTGAAATTCTGATAATAAAGTACCCTTTATTGGGCTGGTTGTGGTGTTCAAATCATTTATATGAGTTCAGTGACATCGTGTTTAAGCGTTGGCTGCTAAGCCTAGGTGGTCATGGGAAAGACCGATAGCAGCCCTGAGGGTGGCAGATGGCATCTTACGTGCTTCATATTGATTCAATTTGAAATTTTTATATTTTCCAGACGCGACCGCAATTTTCTCATCGCCGTAGGTATTGCCGATGACTCCTTCAACTTTTGTGAACGTGATTGGTTTCGCATTGCTCCAGTACCATTGAACAGTTAGGTCTTTGACGACATAGAAAGAACAAGTATAATCTTCATCTCCGTCTCGGGTGTAAACCATGAAAAAAACATTTTTTTGAAAATATGTAATTTTCCTGGTCTGACTACAAATCAGCAAAATACATTTTAGAAGAAATTTGCAGATTAGTGTCAAAATGTTTGCTCAAAATAGTTAACACCCTATTTCCTTCAAACCAGCACCATTGTTCAAACCACAAAAAAACCCATTTGTTTGGTGTGATTGGATCATCGAAACTTTTACACAATGTTTCGCCATCAACTTGCATGCATACTTTCAAATCCATTGAACTCGGCTGCAAAAAAAGTGCCGGAATTTGAGAACCAATACTTTTGTAAGGCTCATTCTTGACTTGCACACCAAAGATATTTGCCTCAGAATCAAGTGTATTATTATTAAGATACAAATCAATTCGGAGTTCGAACCAACGATGAACCACAGCATGTTGAAATACTACACTGTTGGGTGTAATGTTGAAACAAATTGGACCATAAAGATTCATTTTAAAATCACCTCCGCATATTTGTGTTTTGTCACCAATGCAAGGTTTCGAACATTCTTTTGGTTGCGAAGTTCGAAGTGCGCGGTCAACATGATCACCACAGTAACATGAATCGCCATACTCAACTCCATAGTATTGAAAGTCTTATTAATGGTTCCTTTTGATCAATATAAAAGAGTTCGGTCGCTTTCACCCGCTTTTAACAACATTGGCGGCTTTCGACTTTCGATATCGGCCGCTTTGAACTCTGCTAAGTCCTACGCCGGATTTTCGTCTCAAATGTGTGCCAGTTCAAGACCAGGTGTTACACTCCAATGTGTTAACCCTCTATTACTATTAACCCTCTATTACTATTATTCTGAGTCTTTTTTACTTTGGATTTTTGTCAATTATAAATAGGTCGTTTTAAACCTCCATTAAAATCTATAGGGAGAACATGTCAATCTTATGCGTTAAGTTCAGGAATGACGCATATAAGATCCCATTAAAAGAAACCGTAACCTTGTTCGAAGCAAATGTCCGAGCATACTTGAGGAGTCAAATTTTCAACTTTAATATTCCTGAGTGCACCACCATTGAGTACGCGGCGATCCCTTGGAGCATCATCGACGCAAATGCCATCAATGACTTGTGGTAAAACACTCCAAATATTCAAGGCATCAGAACCACCACAATTCTGCCAGTCTGCGTAATCACCGATACATTTCATATTGCACTGGTCGGACCAAACAAATGAGAATCCGTTTTCTGGTTCATCACCACACCAGCATTCATTTTGATTCTCAATACCAGCATAAGAATATCCAAAAGTGTTCGGATTATCATGTCGCTTCATTGCACGACAACCTGCTGTGCACTCTTCGACGCTTTTGACGCGAATTGGGTGAACAATAATTGGAAAAGGCAAAGATTCCATAAGTCGATGAGGGAGAACTCGGCTGCTTTGTATATCCTTGACACAAGAACCGTAAAGCATGATACCTTTAATGAAAAGTAAAATTCAGGCCCGAAACTCGGTTACACATAACTTGGAAAGATAACTTGGAAACATAATTGATTATACGAGACATAACTATTAACTTTAAAACGTCACAAATAATTTAGAAACAAGTATAAACTATGAAACATTATGCCAGCTCGAACAATTAGTCTGACGGATCTTTCAATTTTCTTCAATGTCCACTTGAAGTGGATCAACCCATAAAAATGTCATCTAATTTTTCGAAATTGATATTTTGACCGGTCGGTTTTAACCAGCTTTTTAACCCGCTTTTACCTCCGGTTACCTCTAAGTTATGTTTCAAGTTGTTTTTTATTTCAAAACTCAAGTTGAATCTCTTTTAAAATTACCTCCATGGTCATCGGCTTGAACAACAGCACCGATCATTCCCAAAACTGCGCTTGAAAGTTTCATTTTTGAAAGTTATTTGATGAGAGTCTCTTTGAGACTTTGCTTTTAAACAAAAAATAATACCACAAAGCCGGTTATTCGCTAGAGGTTACGAATATTTTTTGAACAATGTTTTAATGATTGATCATAATCGGTATGAATTGACATGAAGAAATATTACGTGTTATGAACCGGCTAGAACCTAGTCATAGTCTGGATTTCACATATTTCAAAGGTTTTGTAGAATTTGTTTGGAACCTGGACTTGACAGTTCACTTCTAGTCCACTACAAAATCCAACTGGTTTTTTCATCTTGTTATGTCATTTTGGATTCACGTTAAAAGTATTACGTCACCAGGTTTCGCCTGGATTTTGTTTCCATTTATCAAGCTTAGCAAAATTTATTTTTGAATTTTTTTCTGTGATTTTTCAATAAAAGAAGTTTTCGAATCTCAATGAAATAAACCAGTTTAATTCATATCCATGATTTTGGACACAAATACACATTGATATTACCGAGATCAACAAAAATCGCATCCACTTGATTTCAAGACAAAGATCGGGACGTGACTCGTTACTCAAGACTTCATTCGGACATGTCTGGTCACCATATGCACTCATCATTTTCTTACTCCGCAATAAAGTGAGGCCGTCAATGATGGTAATTATATGATGCGGTCAAATTATCAAAATGATCTAGGGTTCAATATTAATGTCATAATATGATATATAATACCATATATGATATATCCCATGTCCGCTTTTATTTCCAATATCAGCAGTTTACATCTCAAAACATTTCTTACATCGACTGGGACTTACAAGATCTATTTTTTGCTTGTTATGCTCTTTTAGTCTGCTTAGTCTGAATTATCACCTTGAACCTTGGTAAATTATCCGAATTTAATCCGTTTGAAACTGGTTAAACATTCCAGAAATGGGTTTGAAATCGAATCAGCCCGTTCATACCGACTAAAACCTACAAAAATCGTCCAAAACCGAATGAAATCGACTGAAACTGACAAAATAAACTTGATTTTGCGTCAAAATCGCCCAAAAATCCCGATTTGAATCGGTTTAAGTTTCACCCTGTAATTCTGGGGAGCACTACAGTAATTCCAGATTATGAGAAAGCCAGATTTTCAATTGAAACTGATTTTGGTCATATAAAAGGCAAGTTTAATCATTGGACAGATCAAACTGAAACTTTTTGAAATGAACTGTTTATTAATTTTTTATTTTGTTCAAACTATTTTTGGTATGTTAAGGGTGTCCCGCCCAGATTTAACCCTGATTTGCAAAACCCAAATCTCTTGACCATAGCCAGAATTGCGAAACCACTGGTGAGCTACAAGTTGTAGTCTACAACTGAATAGCGTTTTTCAGTTTCAGTGGTTTTCAGTGGCCACTTAATAGTGATGTTAAATTTCAGTGGTTTTTCAACGGCCACTGAAAAGTGATCTTAGTTTCAGTGGTTTGACCACTGAAACGACAGCTAGTGTTAGGTACGATATTTTAAGGTTCGATGGGAATGGATTTTTTGTTCAATCCTGATTATGGTATGGGACAATCACATTTCTACAGGAACGGTGACATTAAAAATCGGTGACAAGTAGTTGCCAAAGAACTAAAATCACATTTCAAGGAAAAAAATATCCTTCAAATTCCCGGTGAAATTTTCAGCCGCAACTTTTGGTAACTTCCGTTTTAACCGGAAGTGACACGAAACACTTTGTGTAGTCTAGTTAAAAATAAGGCTGAGGTGAACTCTACTTTATTGGGCATTTAATTTGGATATACAATTGTACAGTAAGATATTTCAAATAGTAGGTTCAAACATGGACGATTTTCGGGCATCGTAATCTGAAAAACTAAGGTTAATTTAACAGTCACACTTCCGCATGGTTTTCTGAAACCAAAAATTACTGAATTCGATTTTGTGAAAACCACTCGGGATACAAAAACTTTCTGGGGCCTTAACATGTGGACTAAAAACCAAAATGACCGGTATTTTAATCTCGGACTTACATTAGTGGCAAAAGGAGTCGTCAGAATCAGGCTCATAACAATTACACCCAGAGACACCGATGCGAAATTCACAGTGGTCACAAATTGGCCCCTCTCGTATCTTGTCATATTCACATTCAAAGCATGTGTCCGGATATAATGAAGCTTTTGAGACAAACCATTTGTGGCCGCACTCTTCGCATTTTTTCTCGATTCCACCTTTTTTGCCTCTGAATCATTATTAAAATCCCGACTCAATATTCATGGAAATATAGGAACTCTGAACTTACGGCATAATTTATTTTTTGGTGTTTTTCTAAATCTCAAAATTTAAATTGTGGTACGACTCGTACCGTACGCGTACGAGCTTAAAAACAAGCTATCGCCATTAGCGTCAAATAAATTGCCCAATTTGCAATCATGATTTGGTCCGAAAATAACGCAAAGAAACTAGTCTAGTTCAATCTCGACCATCGGAAAATTTCAATATAGGGGGTCATACATTATAGTGAAACACCCAGTCTAGAACTCGCACACATAAGAGTAGAACACTTTAGAAACCATATGAAAGTGGTCCACTCTAATGTTTAAACATGTCAACCGGACAAAGTAAACGATCGTTTTCTGACAACTTTTATAGCAATGACTTGAATGCCGATATAGCGGAACTGCTTTTGAAACTAAAAGAACTCTGAAAAACTGATTCAACTGAATTTCAACTAAAGTGGAGTTCGTCTTCCGGATTGTCGTTTGGCCCGAATTCCACATGAAGTAGTAAAGAGACGACGACCATCGAGAAGGCGCACTCCATTTTTAAACTACACTGTTTTAATCTAATAAATGAGGATGCAAGTAGCCTCAGAGCGCTACTTTCTGGCACAATCAAAATATATGCGAATATAGGGGGTCGCTCATTAGTAGTTTGTGAACTTTATTGGGCAGTCGGAAAGGCAGTGAAGAATTCTAGGTTCTAAGCATCAACGCAATGTGGTGGATAAATTGAAGAATGACTTAAATATTTTAGTTATAAATGTCCATATATAGGGTGAATTCCGAGAAATTTCAAAACTTTTAATTTGAAGCTTAAATTGTCATTTTTGGTGGAAAATCACAAAAATGATAACTAGGTCGAATCCTTGGATTTTAACGAACTCACCCTATATATGATTTTTTAAAATTTTCACGAAAAAAGTCATTATCAGAATGGCGATTTTCAGGAAAATCGTAAAAATCATTTATAGGTTGAGTTCGCTGATTTCCATGAATTCACCCTAGTTATCATTTTTGTGATTTTTCATCAAAAATGTCAATTTAGGCTTGAAAATCAAAGTTTTGAAATTACTAGGAATTCACCCTACTCTATATCATAAGTCGCCAGTGGTCAAAATTTCCGATAAAAATCAGCTGAGAACCCTGGCCTTAATTTTTTAACTCACCGTGATTGAAACTTAATTAAACCATTATCAATAAGTTTTTGAAGTTTCGATGTTATATCAGGGTCTGTATAATAATCATCACTAATACCCGAAGTCGGATCAGCTTCCGTCTTGCGGATAATCTCTTTTATCCGATCATCTTTCATAATCTCTTCAATTTCATTGTCGATAATTCTTGTTCGGGAAGAACCGGGACCATTTCGAATCGTAAAAGAAGCTTTGAGACATCGCTCAAGTCCATTTCTAGCAACCATGTCGTCAGGATCTGTTCTGATAGCATTCTGAAATTCGTTTATAGGTGGTTTAAAATTAGAGTGCCCCATCTGATCTTGAACAGAGTTGTAAATCCAACAAAAAAACTTAGTGGTAGTGGCAATTTTTAGTGGTGGCTCCAAAAACCCCTTAGTGGTAGCGGCAAATTTTAGTGGCAAACCACTTTTCACTAAAACCACCGAATTTTAGTGCCTAAACACTTAACACTAAAATCACTGAATTTTAGTGGCTGCCACTAGATTTCAGTGGTTCAGTGTTTTTAGTGGTCGATAATTTGGTTGACTGTTTCAATTCGACCTCGCTACTTGGCTTCATCAGTTAAAGTGGGGTGCACCATCCAGTTGGTCTTTTTACTGTCACATGCGAAATTCGGGCCAAATAACCCTCGGAAAGACGCGCCTCACTTTACCCAATTATGCACCGCCACTAAACCACTTAATTTTAGTGGTTGGCAAAAGTTTGTCACCACTAGTTTTTTTTTAGTGGTTGCCACTAAATTTCAGTACCACTGAGTTTCAGGGGTCAGCCAATTAACACTAAACCACTGAATTTTAGTGGTTTCCACTAGTGGATTTGCAACTCTGCCTGGGACCTTTTCAAAAATCTCTGGGAATTCACTCTAGTCATACAAATGACTCACCGTGTATGACGTGGATGCTCGGTCAAAGTTTTTGAGTCCCTCGTGAGCAATTCCTTGTATTGTAAATGGTTCAGAGCATTCTTTATTGAAAGTCAAAGCTTTTTCCGCTTCTGCTATAGCTGTAACATATGACCGGATATTCAAATGACAATTTGCTTTAGCTTTAAAGGTTGAACTAGGGAAGATTAACGATTCTAGTTTAAGGGTAGTCCAGACCAAAGCCATTTTATTTTTGAAAATCGATTTAAATTCAGAGTCGTTCTATGTCGGATCCGCCTCATTCCGACATTGCTTTCAAAAACAAAATGGCTTGGGTTTTGACTACCCTTGAAAGATTCAGTTTTAGTGGCTTTCTAGTGGTTTAAACCACTGAAACTGAAATCACTTCTTAGTGGCCACTAAAAACACTAAAATTTCAGTTTGGACAGACTAACAATTCTAGTCAAAAAGTTTCAGTTTTAATTTTAGTGGCCAAACAACTGAAACTGAATTCACTGTTTAATGGCCACTAAAACACTAAAATTCACTTGGTCTAATTTTCCAGATCTGAAATCGATCTTTTAATGAACTTTTCACTTGCCACTGAAAACACTGAAATAATCAGTGGCTTATTTTATGAACCACTAGTGACAGCCACTAAAAACCACTACAACTGGCTAAAGCACTAAATAAAGTGTTACTTTCCGAGTTTGAGTGGTTCGAACTATCTGAACTATGAGTAACCAAAATTATGAATAATCAAAATCACTGAAATTCTAGTGTTTCTAGTTGTAACTAAATCACGGTTTCAGTTTTCAGTGGTAAGGCCACTGAAATTTTTGTAACTATGGAGACCCTAAAGTTTAGTTCAACCAGTCCTATGGATATCTTTGAGAATATTTTCTTTTCATTATCTGGAATATATTTTGATGAATTTTGTAGAATTTCCAAAGCTTTGAATTAGTTTTTGAAAACATCAAAAAAGTGAATAAAGCCCTCTAATTGGTCAGCCAATCAGAAATCAGAAACTATCCTATTTTATATTTTGAGTCGGACATTAAGATTGAAGCTTTTTGAATCATGTCTTCTGCATTTTGAATATCCTAAACATTTTTAAGGGTACAGTTCCCAGCGGAATATCTTTGACGTTATATCTGTAGTGATTAACATTACTTACCCACAAAGCTTTTCTCTTTTCGTTTTTGAGTTTGTTTTGACAGAAATTCAGATTTTTATCGGGCTTTTTATCATTTGGATTGAATTTGAGTGATTTTTTGTACCAGTTGACCGCTGAAAAGAGCCAAATTATGAAATAATCACCAAAAGGCCGTTTTTACGAAAATGACCGTTACCGAAATGGCCGTTATTTTAGGTAAACACAAAGGTCATTTTTGACCTCAAAAACGGTCATTTTGGTTGAAAATGGTGATTTTTGTCCAAAATAGCGGTCATTCTGGTCATGAACTTTCTCGGCTTTGATATGCCCAAAATGACCGTAGCTCAAAATTGGAGGTATAACGGATATTTTGGTATCAAATAACGGTCATTTTGGTATTATATAACGGTCATTTTGGATAACGGTCATTTTGGACAACTGTCATTTTGAATAACGGAAATTTTTTTTTCGATAACGGTAATTTTGGTAGCCTTTCATAGACCGTATACCAAAACGGTGACAAAAGCCTTTTTCGTATTTTGTAAAAAAACGGTGACATTTGTAAAAGAAACGGTGACAATCGATTTTGTCACCGTTTTGGTATACCACCCTTTCATATTACGCGAGGTCAAAAATATCGGTCAAAAAATGGTTCGAAAAATGACTTAAAAAATATTTTCGTCATATATTGCCAATAATATTGGTCAATATTCGAAATCGGTGAAAATTTGAAATTTTTGATTCAGTCCGGGAATCCCACTAAATACACTCTAGTTATAAAAAATGACAAACCTGATGAATAGTTGCCTTCTTGTTGATCAAGGTTACCAAGTCTTGCCAAAATCTTTCCAAATATTTTATCCTCGACACCATATTCCATACTCAGATCAATTGCTTTGAGACACATTTCTCGAGCCTTGGTATATTTTTTCAAATCCAAATAAACTGCAGCCGAGTTTGAATAAAATACAGGATTGATCGGATCTGAAAAAATGGTCATAAGTAGGATGAATTTCGAGAATTTTCAAATTTTTGATCTTCTAGCCAAACATGTGTTATTCATTGACATATCCCGGAAGCACAACAGAAAATTTAACCTAGTTGTGACTAGGGTGAATTCTGAGAAGTATGAAAACTTTCATTTTAAGCCTACATTGTCATTTTTGATGGAAAATCACAAAAATGATAACTAGGGTGAATTCATGAATTTTAAAGAACTCACCCTATATATGATTCTCGCGATTTTCCTGAAAATGGTCATTCCGATATTGACTATTTTCGTGAAAAATTTGAAAAATCATATATAGGGTGAATTCGTTAAAAACCAAGCATTCACTCCAGTTATCATTTGTATGATTTTTTATCAAAAATGACAATTTAGGCTTGAAATTGAAAGGTTTGAAATTTCTCGGAATTCATCCATGAGTCATGGACCATGACTCAAAATTTTAGGCGGCCAATCAAAACTCACCTAGGTCTACTGCCTTCTGATAAAAATCCAAAGCCATATTCAAATTCTTTTCAACAAATTGTTCGTTGCCTTTTTTCTTCATGAGTTCGGCTTCTCTCTGGTCTTCAGTTAATTCAGACTCGATTTTCTCTGGTGGTCGTTCTGAAAAATATAGGTAATGAAAATTTGAAAATTATATCTAGGGTAATTTTCGGGGAATTATATCTAGGGTGAATTTTCGGGAACTTATGTCTAGGGTAATTTTCGGGAAATTATATCTAGGGTGATTTTTGGGAAATTATATCTAGGGTGAAATTTCGGGAAATTATATCCAGAATGAATTTCGGGAAATTATATCTAGGGTGATTTTCGAAAAATCATATCTAGGGTGATTTTCGAAAAATCATATCCAGGGTGATTTTTGGAAATTATATCTAGGGTGAATAAGCGGGAAATTGTATCTAGGGCGAATTTTCGGGATATTATATCTAGGGTTAATTTTCGGCAAATTCTATCCAGGGTGAAATTTCGGGAAATTATATCTAGGGTGATTTTCGGGTAAATTGAAAATTAAAATTTTTTCTGGGATTTTTTAAACTACCTATATCAGCATCTTCTTCGTCCGAGAGGATAATATCAACCGAAGGGTCGTTGGTCGGCTGTGTACAGTTATCAGGATTTACTAAATTGATAGTTTGTCTTATTTAGGATTGTCAAAATTCAAGTGAAAGACCATTCAAACGTAAATTATTTTGGCCACTAAAACCACTGAAAAAATTAGTGATAAATCATTTTCGCTACTAAAAACCACTGAAAATTTAGTGATAAATCATTTTGCCACTTAAAACCACTGAAAATCCAGTGATTTTAGTAATTAATCATTTCAGCCACTAAAACCACTGAAAATGATTTTAGTAGGAAACCATTTTGGCCACTCAAAACCACCGAAAAATTTAGTGATTTTAGTGATAAATCATTTCAGCCATTGCAACCACTAAAAATCACTGAAAATTTAGTGACTTTAGTAATAAATCATTCTTGCCAGTAAAACCCATTGAAAAATTTTAAAATTTAAGTGATTTTAGTTTTAAAAATTTTGCCACTAAAAACCACTGAAAAGCACTGAAATCGCACTAAAAACTAAAATCACTAAAATAAATCGAGGGCAACTGAAACCAAAAAACACTATTTTTATAACTCTAGCCCCCCTATAAAGTGAAGTGTGCCTTTCCGTTATTCGTCGTCTATATACCACCCCGTGCGGAATTCGGACCAAATGACCATTGGTAAGATGCACCCCACTGTATAAGTAACAATCCTAATTCTTTCATCGCGTTCTAATTCGAGCATGTCCAGATCACCATTAAGGACACTTTCCAGAGTTTCGTTAAACAAAGGATCCGACGTGTATTTACATGTTCGTAAATCAGAGTTCAATTTTTTCGTAATCTGATTTTTATCTGTACCAATAATATTTTCTGGTTCTTTTCCTTTTCAGGGATTCAAATCAATATGATTTTCAATATTGATATTGATATAGGAATTTTTTGAAAATTTAATATTGATATTGCTCAATATATTGCTTATATATCATTACTCATCATTATATTGAGGATCAATATATCATCAATATATTGGTAATATCTAGTGACCACCAATATATTAGTTACATATTGGTAATAAACTGGTTACCAATATAGCAGTTATATATTGGTCATCAATATATTGATTACTCATATATTATTTAAATAATGATCCTCAATATATTGGTTATATATTGATAAAAAATATATATCGGTCAAGAATATATCGGTAATATATTGCTCATTAATATATTGGTAATATATTGATCGCCAATATATTGCTAATATATTGATTGCCAATATATTTTTAATATAGTGATCCTCAATATATTGGTAATATATTGATAACATATTGACTAGATATTAATGATCAGTATATAATCAATATTTTGGTGATCAATATATTACCAATATATTGGTGATCTATACATTACCAATATATTGATGATCAATATATTACCAAAATATTGATGACTCATCAATGATGAGTAATATATCACCAATATAGCGGTTATATATTGATCATCAATATATTGGTAATATATTGGTAATATATTGGTCATATATTGGTAATATATTGGTAATATATTAGTCATTTTATACTCTACCTCTTGTAGCTCAAAAATTCCAAAAACACTAATATTGATATTCGCAATATCAATATATTGCTGCTATATTATATTATAGCCTATATATTGATTTAAATCCCGGTTCCTTCCGTTTTCTCTTCCAGATATTTCAAATAAGCCGCCAAGTGGTGATTTTCTGGATTATAATCAAGTGCGCTTCTAACGGATTTAACACCAGATGATAATTCTCCAAGATGAATTTGGATTTTTGCACGGAGAAGATGAGCGATAGGCAGACACGGATTCGTTGTAAGAGCTCGATCAGCTGTGTTTAGGGTGTAAAACATTGCGGGAAAAATTAGCCGATTTCGGGAAAATTGGCCGATTTCACAAAAACTGACATTTTTTGGAAAAATTGTCAATTTCAGCCGATTTTCGCTAAATTAGCCATTTTGTGGAAAACAAGCCGATTTCGGGAAAATTAGCCGATTTATGAAAAATTAGGCAATTTCTAGAAAATAAGCCGATTTCGGGAAAATCATCTGGAATATTAGCTGATTTTTGGCAAATTTTCCGAAAATCGGCTAATTTTCCAAAAATCGGCTAATATTCAATTTATGAAAAATAAGCCGATTCGGGAAAATTGGCCGATTTCAGAAAAAATAGCCGACTTCTGGAAAATGTAACGATTTATGAAAAATTAGCCGATTTCGGGAAAAATGGCCGATTTCAGAAAAACCAGCCAATTTCGAGAAATTTTGCCGAATTTCATTTTGTTAATACCCTAGCTGTGTTCAATGCGATTTGCAGCTGCTCGTCATCGTTTTGATCATTGATAGCAAGCTCGAGTTCAATAAGACACTGTATGATAAGTTTTCTATCATGCATGTAAAGTGGGTCACTCTAATGTGTGACCGTGGTGTGACCAAAATGACCGTTATTTAAAATTCAAAATTATCGTTCATTTTGACTTCAATCAAAGTTAAGATTCCGTTAAAATCAACAAAGTTAAGATTCCGATAAAAACCGGAAATCGACCGGAAGTGACGTAATGCCTTCAGAATACACACATATAAGGAGGTCATGCATAAGAGTGGAACACGTCAAACTCATTCCTTTTGAATTAAAATATCGCATGAGTTTTCTTCTAGATATGCTTTTTCGTAATGATTTAATGCTTGTTTGGTCTCATCGGCCTAAAATGACTCATCAGAAATTAGTCATACATGATGAGTCATACGTGATGAGTCATATGGATTAGTCATGGTGACTTACATTGATCGCCTGCCGAGCTAAAATTCTAAATCTTTCTGATTCTGATCTTGGCATAATTTCTCTTCAATCAATGATGACTCATCAATAGTAAAGATGAGTAATCGATGATGATCAATGATCCGAATGAATGATTTCCTCGAAAGCGTGTCAATTTACCGAAAATCAATCACCGAAGGATAAATCATCCGGAGATTAATTTTTGTAATTTTTGTTTTTAATTTTTGTTTTTTCAAAAATTGAGTTTTTAAAAAAAGAGAAAAATAAAAAATGGAAGAAGAAATATCTCCGACGATACCACTTCACAGATTTATATCCGTCGCAAAGGTAAAGTCACATAAAATGGTCATGATCAAGGTTTAACTCCCGGGTGCCAAATATCGTTTCAAAGAACATTTTTAACTTGCACTAGACATTTATAGGGGACTAGGTAAAACCGTACTCCAATTTTCAAAGGGGACCAGGTGAAACCGTACTCGTAGTTTTGATGGGGACTAGGTGAAACCGTACTCAAAATACAGTTCAGATTCTGAACTTCAGAACACGTTATTGAGTACCGCTTCACCTGGTCCCCTTCAAAAACTCGAGTACGGTTTAACCTCGGTTAGAATTTTAGAAACGGCCAGACATGGACAAATGGCGTACGGATTACAATCTGGTCCAGGTTTGATGTGTAAAACTGTACAGAAACCGAAATACAGTCCAAAATCTTGATTCTGTCTGGCCCAAACAATTTACAGATACATATCGATACGGTTTCGCACATAAAATCTGGACCAGATTTTGATCTGTACCATTGTATGACATCGATTTAGAAAATAAAATGGCTTGGGTCTGGGCTACCCTTAATATCAATGTTCAGCAATATAGTTTTTTTCAAATTGGCAATATCAATATCGATTATGAAAATCAGGTTGGGTGTCCCAGAAAGATTGATTGGGAACGCCAATAGACACTTTCGTTAGAAATCATCTGTAGTATTCAGATTTTGTTTAGATTTTAGGGTGTGTACTTACATTCATTGTAAATAAATGTAATGATGATTCATCATTGGTGACCCAATTTTGATTATAAAGTGTAATCATGGCTATAGGAAGTACCAGATGAGACTATGTCACTTGGTCTAGGCTTGAACCACATCAGAGTGTACGGTTTCATATGATTTAACATGTAAACCGGTACACTCTGATGTGGTTCAACCCGAGACCAAGTGACACAGTCTCATCTGGTACCCCCCAATAGGCTATAGTACGGTTTTACCTGATCCCCATATCAAAAATTAAAGTATCACCTAGTCCCCCTTTATAGTGGTGAGATTGATTATGTAATGAGTTTTGACTGCTCGTGAAAGTATCAAGTTGAAATAGCCAGTTATATAATGATTATGTAATAATTCGAACTGTCGGGCGTGTTCTTTCTTTACTAGTAGACCTCTTACGAATACCAAAGTCACCCCACCCTCACTATTACGGGAGGGATCAAACTTTGTGACAAGAAAGAGGTAATCACGTGATGTCATATGCATTAAATTTAAATTTGTGACACATTTCGAACCACTAAATCATT
>SCLD01070539.1:0-15273 GCA_004367895.1 Oikopleura longicauda | reverse complement strand
AGGTGGCACCCTTCATTACAGTACACAAATAATGACTTTAAATAAAAGGTATATCTTGTCAACCCTGTTGTTTCATTTGGTGCACGGCACTTTATCACGTGGTGACTGTTCGTGTGAAATATCAAGAATCCGGCTCCCGAATTCAAGGTACCGGGTGCTAATTAATAAGGTAAATTTATTTTATGGGGAATATGGGGGATTTATCGTCCCAGGGCCAGATGTGGCTCATGAAAGCGGCAATGAGCGGAAATGCTTTCCGATTGCCGGAAAAGATCGAACAGGGGAAGTTCGATCAGACGATCAATTTGTGGTTTACATGTTTGTGTGGGAACATGAAAACCAGCCAGGTGAAGGCCATGAGGAACTTCAAATTCTTGTGGAGAAGAGATGATGAGAAAATTGCATCACGCCCCAATCGCGGGGTGGCAATTAATCTCAAGCAGCTCCAGTTTCTGATGAGTGCAGGACGGATCGATCGGAGCGATTTCCCATCGATCAGTCTGGAACAATGGGCAGAATTGGAGGAAATACCGGAAGTGATTTTCGAATTTCAACCAGTGGTTTACGAAGTAGACAAAGCAGGAAATGAAACAAGTATTGTAGCAACTCCAGCTAAAGCCACGTCCGCAGCAAGAATCCTGGGTATAGTTGACGCGATTGTCAACGGTATCACTAATGGATACTATAAAACAGCTGATGGTGGCGTAGGTCATGCAGCAAAGACGTACTTCGAAGAATCAGATAAAGCGGTTGAAGCGATGGAGGTGGTGTACAGCAATATGGAGATGTATCTCCCATATGCAGTGGCACCAAGTTTCGCGCTGGGGTCATATGGAAGTTATGACTCGCTGATGTCCGCCCTTAGGCGATTCTACGGGGAGGACGAATGTCAGCAAACAATGGTGGACGTAATCAGGAAGATTATCAAAGTGGCCAAAAAGAAGCAACGAATGGAACAAAAAGTAGCGGAATTTCGTGAAATCGCTCACCAATTCATGATTGTTGAAAAATCAAAGTGGTTACGACCTCGTGATTTCACGGACGACCGAAGGGCTTTTATGGAGGCGCCAGAGTTGTATGGGCCATTTCATAATACCATGTTTACAGCGCTGGTGTTGGCGCTAACGGTTGCGGAGGGTCGTTGGCAGGCAATTCAAACGTTGTTTAATGCACGATCAACGGACATCTCGTACAAAGGATGGCACGAAAACCGTCCTGAATTATACAAGATAATTGATGCTGAATTAAAGGTTTCCGGAGCGATTTCCGGAGTAACCACCGAAGCCGACACAATTGGCTACGCCGGCACCACCAAGTGGAACAAAAATAAGAAAAATCAAAAGCCAAATTATCGAAAATCAAACGGTGGGAAGAAAGTTACGAATAGCTTTAATAAGCGACCATCAGCGCCATCTGGAGGAGGATCTAAAGTGGTAGATCGATTGTGCCGTCATTGCACCCAAACAAGTGGAAAACTGATCTATCACGATAGCCCATATGGTGGGGGGCGCAATTGTAAAGTGGGTAAGAACACGAAAACTCGACAATCGCGTCGAGTAAACGCTGTTCAAACCAATAGCGCCACCAATGGAGGCGATACTCCGTTGGTGGACGAGAATGAAGATTCATCATCGGAAGATTTTGATGGTGAATCAGACTCTGACATTGGAGCTTTGGATGAGGACTACTACCCGAGTTTTGGTGGTGGTATTGGAGCTAACATATGACTAGGCTCCGTCAACACTGCAACAACTAGAATGGATGCAATTTCAACCCCGACATTTAACTGTACTTATACGAAAGAGGGAAATAAAACCGAGCGAACTTATTCGGGTCGTATTACTTTGGATAGCGGTGCATGTCTGTCGGTGGTGCATGAGTTGATGTTGTTGCAGTGCGAATATGAGTTCACTGGTCAGCGAGTGAAAGAATATTCTGGAGCTGGAGGAGATAGGTTGCCTCTGTTAGCGAATGTAGCCGATATGAAAGTTCATGTCGACGACATAGGTTGGGTCATTTTCCGAAATGTGTTGGTGTTGAAAAAGGATGCGAAATTTACACCGACAATGCTAGTTGGAAGGTACGATCTTCAGCGATTGAAGATCGTGCTGGATTTTTCGAAGGGTGCTATGAGTATCAAAGTGGACGGTCAAAAACTAGTGGTTCCGATGGCCAGAAAGCAGTCATCGGTAGTGGCCAGAGTTAAGCGTAACCGGAAAACAGGGACCAATCGCGGTCCGGATGTTCCGGTCACGGTAGAAACGACCGACGTGGTTAAATTATCATGGCACACTAACCCCGATTTCAACAATAATGACGGGTTATTTGCAGCAGCAATCAATAAAAAGTTTGGTCCCTCAACTGATGACGTTATCGGTATGATTTCGACTGAGGACCCAGAACAGATTCAACAACAACACCTCATTCAGAGTGACACTTGGAGTACCCAAGCGATTTTGGGTGATCCGTGTCACTTTGTGGATGATTGTTGTAGTGGTTGTGACATGTGCATCGACGAAAAGATACAAAAATGGCTCAAGAAAAATAATGAAGCACCAATGGTGAACACTGACGGTTCAAATGATAATATTGTACGTTCGTTACGATCGTACATTGAACGAGAACGACAACGATCGCGTTCGACGTTCACGCATAAACAATGTACGATCGATGAGGGTTTTGCTGAAAAACACCCGGACACAACAAAGCAGATCGTCAAATTATTGGACAAGTACAAAAATGTCTTTGCTGGTGATATTGGCAAAGTCAGTGATGACTACGCTGTTGACGTCAAAATGGTCGGCGATTTATCACCACAACGGCCAGGACACCAAAAATTCCAGGGGACAACTCTTGTGGCGATTCTCAAGCAGTTTTTAAAGCAAATTGCCCATGGAATATTGGTGGATGTGTTCGAAGCTGGGGTGGTGCCAAAGAGTTATCTGAATACATTACCAATAAAGAAAAAGGATGACGATGGAAAAATCTTAGAGGCCACAAGTGCGCTAAGAGTGGTGGTGGATTCAACTCCCGTAAATGCACACACCGAGTTTAGGGGAGGTCAAACAGATAATCTCAATGATGCTATCAACTTCGCCGCCGCAACCAGTGTAAAAGGGTTCAACTTTAAATCCGACATTGGAGATGCATATTATGCGATACCTATGAAAAAGCGAATGTGGGCGTATTTTTGCGTAGTGGTACCATTCTTGGGAACGTTCGCCTACACACGGTTGGTCCAAGGGTGGATGCCATCAGCGAATTTTTGCCAAGAAGTTATGGCAAGAATATTTTTCGAATTACATGAAGATATGAGAAGATACATGGATGACGTCATAATCGCATCAGTCATCGATGCAAACCGTTTCGTTACATTAGTAGAGCGATTTCTATGTATATGTAGTCGAAACGGACTTAGATTAAAAGGCCCAAAGACTTTTATAGGGGCCTCAGCATTCAAGTTTTTGGGGCGCCACATTCAAGCGGGGCGCATCGGAGCAAGTCCTCATTATGTTTTGAGTTTGTCAAAAACAAAACCTGAGGATATCAAAACCAAAACACAAATGAGATCATATGTGATGTCATTTGCGTTTTTGGCAATGTTCCTGTTCCGAAGTAGTGAACTGCTCAAGCCGTTACGAGAAGTTATGAATGGCGACGGAAAATCGCGAATAGAATGGACTCAAGAATTGAGAGAAGCTTTCAATAAATCACAGAAAGCGCTAGGAGAGCTAGCAAGAGTGTACGCGTTCGACCCAAAGCTACAGACGGTGATTGTGGTGGATTCATCAAAATCAGCCACAGGTGGCTTTGCTTATCAAGTCGGAACTAAAGGGCCTCGATTAATAGGCTTCTTTAGTCGAACCCGACGAGATAAGGAACGAAAAGTGACGCTATCGTCGTGTCACATTGAGCTGATGGGATTGAAAGCAATGGTAGTGGCATATGTCCCAGTGCTAAGGCAAGCGATTTTGCCTGTTATAGTACTTACGGACAATGCACCACTAGCGGCCATATGGACGAAGTTCAAGAAGTATGAACTGCCATCTACGGACACGCGTATCAATAACGCATTGTTTGTGCTGAACCAATGTGCTGATTTACGAATTCAGCACACAAAACACACAAATCAAAAGCTAAAATTTGCGGACATGTTGTCACGGCTGAACATTACTAGGACAGCAGACACATGTGAAGGCAGTCCAAGATGCACCATCTGTCAAGCCGCCGATATTGAAGACGAAAATCCTGCCCAAATTATAGCAACGGTGACGGATTTGGTGAAGAAAGAAGGAAACCATGGAAATATTCTGGACAGCTCGGAAGCAGGAATTTTTGGAATTCCATCTGATTCATGGTCATTTAAACCATTTCAACCTGCGCCGTCACTAGTGTTGGGATCAATAGTGCCATCAACAATCGCGTTAGAGGCACTATTGAGTGATTATAAACTATTATGGAACCTTCAATCAGCAGACAAGCGATTTTGTCAGCTGAAGAAGGACATACAGAGAGGGCGGGTGAGTTATCCGAAGAAGCGGACACCGATGCAGACATTACTGGAAAAGCGAAAAGCCAAAATTGAAAACGGAGTGCTGTATCTAGAGCGAACAAGTCAAGGGGTAACACGGACGGTAATACCGATACCAGAAAAGCATGCACCGGAGGTAGTGATGGTGGTACATCGATCGGTGGGACACAGTTCGATGTCTCAAACGGTGAAACAGGTTCAAAGGCATTTCGAGTTCCCAAAGCCAAAAGAGATAGTAGAGAGCACATTAAAGCACTGCATTAAGTGTGCACTACTTAAAGGTCAACAGGGATACCCGCGATTGGGTATGAAACCTGTACCACTGCCGACGGAGATGTTTACGACAATTTTGGTGGACGAAATCACAAGGTCTATACGTAAACAACCGGTGAAAGCCTTGATTGCAATCGAATCGGTGTCGGGGTTCATGACGGCGATTACTTACACCAAGGTCATTAAAGGGACTGACTTTGTGGCCGCGATTGGCCACATAAAAGCCATTTTATGTCCCCACAATATGAAGCACATGGTGATCCAGCTTCGTTGTGACAGTGCACCATGGCACACAAGTTCGCTGGTGCTCCAAGGGTTAAAGCTGATGAAGGTGGAGTTGGTACTGCACACGTCAACAACGATGTCGAAAAACATCGTGCCCGAGTTGGACGCGAAAATTGGATTATTTTCAAAATATTTAATCCAAGAAGCGGCCAGAACACCAAAATCGATGGAATTACCACTGGTGTGTCACTTGGCTGCGGCAAAGTGTAACAACACCATTGGTGGTTCAGGATACACCCCGGCCGAATTATTCGTTGGAAGAGGATGGAAAGACAATGAAACAATTCAGATCAATGTCAAAGAGATCATCGAAGGGATTGCAGCACGCAGAGCAACCAGAAGAAAGTATGAAGAAAAGAAGAAGCTGGTGAAGAAACAGAAGACAGAGCAAAACATGATTCCATATGAAGACTCAGAACTAAACTCGGACCTGGTGCGATTACCAGGTCTGACGAATTTAAAACCAGGTGATACTGTTACACTTGTCGAGAAACAGGACAAAAATGAGCCTCGATCAGCGTGGATTGTCCAGAAAGTGGATTTCAAGAAACGACAAGCTAAGCTGATCAGGGACTCTGGCCTCGACAGTCGAAACAGTCAAGCCAGATGGATATGTTTTAGTCGTTTGGATCAGATCTTCCCAGAAGAAACTTTAGTGTTGCAATTGGCAGTGGAAACTGGAACAGAGGTGAATCCGTATACAGATGAGCTAGGGATCTATCGCGATCCGGGCAAACTAAAAAGATTCATTACCAAAGCGGTGAGCGCGATTGCTCATTTTTCGGCATCCTCGGCAGTACCGGAATCAATGGTGGTGGCATCGTCACCAATCGCGGTGGAGACACCATCACCATTGGGGTCGCAAGTGACACCAACAACGTTGTTAGTAGACACAACGACCCAATCAAGGTCATCAGGGTATTCGGTATGGGAAGATATCACGGATATGCCAGGGGTGATACTGTCGTCAACAAAACAATTGGGTCAGACATTACAATGGTATTCGTCATCATCGATGTCTGGTCCGGGAACGGAAGTGGACGAATTTGTTGTCATTGAGCCAGGGGAGGCACGACCAAGTGAACCAGTCAGACCAGATTGGACTCGTGGTTTAGGAAGTTACGAAGAAATAACTACGGAGTCGTTGACGGACGCGATGGTCCAACAACCAGGTCAGGCTTTACACAGATTGGTAGCGGTGCCTTCAGGCACAATAAGACCACGAGAGAGGCGGACACCAACGCCCAAACGAAGGATGCAGCCGAAGTTATCACCGAAGATGAAGTTGGCACCAAAGATGAAGTTGGAACATGAGTGTACGCCGATAAAACGAGAAAATACAGGTTGGAACCGGTCGATAAAAGCGGAACCTGGAATCGCCCAGTCAACGCCAAAGCAAGAATCGAAGATCAAACCTGACCCACTGTCACCGACGATGAAGGCGACGACACAGACACGACCAAAGCGAAATGCAAAGCAAAAATTTCAAAACTTTGAGGGCATGTGTTGATTAACGCGATGGTTAATTAACACATTCCCTCGATAAGAAAGTAAAGTGTTTTATTTCGTGATAAGAACTCACAGATTACACAGAAGTGAGTTCAAAATTTAAAGGTCCCAGGAAATCGCTCCTGGAACCTTGACCGAAATAAGTGTATGGCGCGATAGCCATAAAAGTGATTTTATTTGTTTTGTGAACATTTTGATGATGAATTGCGTCCGAATGGACCAGATTATCTAATTACCAGGTGCAATTTCATCCATCAAAATGCGATTTCCTTCCTGGCGACTCAACAGCAAAAGTCGCTCCAGCTGATCTCGCCAATCTTCATCAAGGAAGCCGTGATCGATTCCATCGGCGATCCAAAGGTCAACACAGTTGTTGTTACCCAAGTTGGCATAGGCGTAGCCAGTGCTAGCCTCGAAGTCACTTCCAATTCGAAGAGCATGCAGTTGGTCCAAGTCCAATGAATCCGATGAAGCCAGTGGTGGAGGTCGAGTTGGATAATTTCGTCTTTCAGCCCGTCGGAGACATCGGTAAGCATAAAACAGGCTTACTAAAATAAAAATGGTAAAATATGAAAGTGAGACACGTTCAACGCGATTGTTGAAAACTCACCTAATACACCATGGAATTGGGTCACGCTGAGCATACTCAAATTCATTTCAATCTCCTTGCGAGTGGTGTAAGAACCATATGGAATTTCGACACCATCGACGACGGGGGCAACTCGGTCGTCATCACTGACGAAAAAGCAGTTGGTGAGAGCTCCATCAGGACCAGGATAAACTGGACAATAAAAAGCAAAGACCTCGTTGAAAACTTCCTGGCTGGAAGTAATGGCACCAAAATGCTCAATCGACTTTAGTATGATCAGCTAAAATTTAGAATAAATTTTTCCAAATTAAAAATTTAATCTGACAATCGCGTCAGTCGAATAAAATTGACGTCAAACCAATTCTGAATGACGTCAATGAGAAATTTAAAGCACGATTTTTGAGTCAGAATCCGATGCAATTAATTCGATAATTTGAAATATCGAAAACTCAAAAATCATGCTTTAAACGCATGAAGCCAAATGATGTAACCTGTAAAACTCGTCGCATAGGGCGGAAACCACGAAGTGAACCAGTTCTGCCACTGTACAGCTTGCCCCACTCCGATCCGACATTTAGTCTCAGCTTCATATCGTGATTACGATAGTCTTGAACTAAAAATCGAGATTAATTCAAAATTCGAGCGATTTCGAATTTTGGAAAATTTCTTACTTGTGGGAATGCGACGCATTTCAGGCCAATCAACATCTTCAGGTACAACAATGCCATGTCCAACAGAAAGCACGTAATGGCGATCGTGCATCTTAGTTTTCTTGGCTATCATGTGGGCAATCGCGCCCACCGAGCAGTCGGTTGAAACCGAAACTAAGTTTAAGCTGTCAAGATGGCATTGGTCACAGGACAATTCCGGACAACTAGCCTGTCCCTTTTTCCGGCGAGGACACGTACAAGTCGTGTCACTCTCCAGAAGAATCAACGACAGTAAAGGGACAGACTCCATTGCATAACAACCAGTTCGGACTGTGGCTCGTCGAAAAGCTTTGCCATATCGAGCAACACCGTCTGAATAAAACGATTAGAAGAAATTAAATCAACCGCGCGATGGCGGTAAAGATTTTTTTTCTTCCTCGCTAAAAGATTACGAAAATATCTCACCTTCTTCCTGCTTATCCCAGGCACAAGGGGGTCCCAGATAATAATGAATATAAATTGGTACCAATTTCGATTCCATTCGTTCACCACGACGATCGACCCATTTGTAACCATCAATGGTGTCGCCACGGAAACCAGTCATGAAGGCACCAGAAGCATCATTGTATGGAGTGGCGTATTCGATATCCCAGAAATAATACAAAAGTGCATTATCTGGTGAAGGTGCTAAAATAATAAATGGAAAGGAAGTAGAAGATGCGATTATCAACCACTTCCTTTTCATAAGCATCAATTTGAAAACCCGCCTATTACGTACTTATCATGTCTTCACGATTCCGAAACGGTGTTCGATAAACGCGGAAGTTGGAACTTCGGTACCGATAATCGTCTTCACAATCAGATTCATCGTCCGGCTTGACCACTGTACGAATTGCATCGAAAAACGGAAGCTCTCTCACATCACCAGTGTTGGCCCTGTAGTGAACAGAGCGACGAAATGCCCGACGACTGAAAAATCAAAATTATCAAAAGAATTATCGTAACCAAAAGAAAAACGTACCCGTGAGTTAAATGGTCGTACAACACCGGATCAGCAACTCCATCCCGTTCAAAGATCCGCATTCGACCTTCACGATTGGCCAAAAATCGAAGTTGAGCCCGTTCAACTGGACGAAGAGGTTTGTTAACAGCTCCGACAGTGCCTTCGTCATCAGCATCACCGACGTTTCCGGTGGTATAGTCTTCCCAAGCGATCGATTCATCAGCGCGATTGTTGATTGACTCGACGCTTGAGTTGGCGGGAGGAGCTACTTTGGGTGCAGAGTTGTCAACGACAATCGCGTCGTTAACAACCGCGACAACTGGACCTGAAGTTACGACTGAAGCACCAGAACTGGTGCTGTCCTCCTCGCTTGACGTTGGAAAAGATGGATCACTTGAAGACCCACTGGTGGTGTCGGAGCAAGTGAAGATAGAATCTTCTTCAGCGATTTCAGCACCTAAATCAAGTTCATCATCATCAACGGGTTCAACAGCAGCAACAACAACTTCGTCATTGGTAAGACCCAAGTCAGTATCAACAGTAGGGGCATGAACTGTCAACTCATCCTTTGGTCGTTCTGACAACAACCGTGTCGCCTCTGCATGAGCAGCAGTAGTGGCCCTGGTCATAGCATAACTCCAGAGCTCGTTGATGAGACAGTTATCCTATAATAATACGTGAATAAACGACAAAATTCAAATCATTATGACTTACCAGAGCACGTCGTAATGAAACATCATCAACAGGATGATCTGGGTCAATGGCTTCAACGTTGGTATAGGTGGCACCACCACCACCGTCGATATCAGCAGCAGAATCAACAACTTCAATCCATGGAATTGAAGTCGAAGGGGAATCTTTCAAAGAAAGAGTTCTCTCCACCATCAAAGCCGTCATCTGTTTCGAAGCAGCTTTAACTTGTTCGGCCTGGTTACCGATGTAACGATCACCGGCCTTGACGGACTTTTTAGGACCACAATAGACATTGTGAGTGCTAGCATAAATAGCCCTCTGGCGGGGAACTTCAGTTCGAAGACGTTTCTTCTCCTTCTTCCGTCGAGAAGCTTCTCGGCGTTGGTCAACAGCGGCTTCATGTTCGGCATCGGTCATGGCCTCTTCACTTTCATGACGTTCTTGACGTTTTTTCCGATTGGCCAAAGTTTTTGGACCAGCACGGTCTTCACGGTCGTCAGTGGTGGCATCGTAGTCATCAAGAACAAAGAAGAGGACACCACCGAAGTTAACACGAACGATACGATCATCAGTACCAGGCAATCGCGCCTGGCTCCGATGTTCGAACGATCGAGGTGGTCTCAGTATTGAAGACGGTGGAGCAACAGAAGCGTCAACTGTAGTTGTGTTTTCGACATCGACACCAGCTCCAGTACGCGATTGTACAGTAGTTGTAGTCGATGAAGATGGACCAGCTTCAACAGTGAACGGACCAGAGTAACCATCATCACAATAATTTGGGTCGAGCGATTTCGACGGATTTAGCTTTAATGGATCCGAATAGTATTCTGGGTCTTCGTCAAAGTACCCTTCAGCATAACCACGGGGATCGTCCTTGTCACGGTTGGTATAACGACGAAGCTCGCGAGTGGTCAATCCACCACGACCAATTAAATTGACAGGTCGAAGTGAGCTATCACGACGGCCGTAACAGTTGTGACCACGATGGCGATCAATATATTGCTTGGACAACAACGACACACGAGCCATATGCTCTGCCAATGCCGCTTCCTGTAACTCAGGTGTTGGTTGAGTGGGCGGTGGAGTTGGCTGTCGCATTGGAGAGCACGACCGAGACCCACGCGATCGTGAGTTTGGTCGAGATCTTTTTGCAGATGGTCCACCGACAGAAGGATTAGGGCAGATGAGTTTAGAACCCGTAGTAATAGCGGAAATCGCTCCGCTACGACTACGAGTCATTGGTCGACCACGAGTGTTGTTGTTATCATCCTCAACGATGACAGCGGTTTTTGAAACCGAAGCACCAACATTAGTAGGAGCAGGGACTTTGGTTTCATCAATGATGAGATCACCCAAGTCACCATCCAAGTCACCATCAGACTCGTCACCAGCGACGCCATCGCAAGAGCTGTCATCACTGTCACTAGGACCAGAGCTGTCGGATGAAACGACATCGGAAGTCCTATTAACAGTAATTAGTAAAAGACACCTCGATTTGAAACGGTTTGAGCGATTTCAAACACCCAAAACGAATCAGCTGACGTCAACAGCACCAGAAAGGGGTACAGCCGACGTCAACACCCCGGAATAATCCAAAAACTGACCCAAAAACTGACCCAAAGACAAAAACTTACCTAAACCCTTCAAAAGGACCTGGTTCAACAGGAGTGGTTTCGGGAGGTGTAGCATCAGGGGTTGACGGATCCATTGGTCAAGGTCAAGTTGGTCTCTCTTATCTCTCTAACAAAAATTTGGACTTTTATATTCCAAAAAGTTTAGAAAATTGAGTTTTGAAAACTCAAAAATCGAATAAAATCAAAAATGATTTTTATCCAATTTCAGAAATAATCTAGAGATAAGTTATCCGTCGACCAAAACTGACCAATCAGGAGCCAGAACGACATTTCGTAAACATGTCGGTCAGACAGTACCAAAATTGGACCCAAAACCACCGATGTCACACCAGCGCGATTGTAGTGTGGCATTCGTAAAACGTCAAAATGAAAAACCCTATAAGGGAAAAACACCTTTTAGAGTTATATTTCGGTCGAGAGCGATTTCTGACCGAAATATAAAAATATGAAAGTCCAATATACAAAGGACCAATCTACTGGGCAAATCAACGAGGGGACTCTCTGCAATCGCGCTAGAGAGCACCATCCGAAATTTTTCCAGAAAGAATTTCCCACCACAAAAACTAGAAATTATTTTTCTGATAAAAAGTGCAATTTTTCAAAATTGCACCCTTTACAAAAGAGAAAAGAAAAGTGGGAAATTTTCAAATGTCAAGCATTTTGCGTGGGCGACGAAGCTACAACGAGGAGCAGAAGAAGAAGGATCGGAAGAGGGACCTGGTCATTAAAGCTCTGACTGAACGAAAACAAGAGCAGGTAAAAGATAAAATTTTGATGGATTTAATAGCCGCGGTCCCTCGTTCAAATGGTGAAGCCATTGAAGAACGAGTGAAGAAAATCAGAGCGGAAAATGCATTGGATGCAGATAAGCTTGAATCAGCTTTGGCCCACTGTCAAATCCTTGCGGATAATCTCAATGGGACAAAACCTGAGATTTTGACAACAGAACCGGTTAAATTGTTGTGGTTGGAAGCTATTGAGGCCATCACCGGGCAAACTTCGCGATGGAAGGCGTGCCCGTTGGTGGTAATTCATCCTTACTGTGGAACGGTCGAGGTCTTGACCAGTTTATGCGGTAAGCACCAAGCCCACTCTGAGTACAACCGAATGCGATTGTTCGGTGAGGACTTGAAGGGTGGGCTCGATAATATTCTCAACGACATCCATCCCATTAAAGATGATGCGACTGGACAATCACTGCCATTTGAAGAAGCAAAGGAGATCCTGTTGAACATATCGGACGAAACAGGTAAAACCATCCGAGAATTCGACATTGACTTCAACGATGGAAGACTGTCTGAAGATGAAGCCGAAGAAGAAACTGACAACACCGATTTTCAAGAATTGGACGACGAAGTCGCAAAAGTCAATAAAGACTGGACAACCGATCTAGTCTTGAACAATGCTTTATACGCGAAAGAGTCGCGATTGACTCTGTCGCCACCAAAGCAGTCATTGACAACCACTCCACCGCCGACAACAATGGACCAATCGCGGTCATCGTCGTCGGACTTTTCGTCACCGTTGGTCGGAATCGAAACACCGATAATAACAAAAACAATGGAGCGAACAAACGCGCGACATCAAAATTCAATTCGGCGGTCACTTTTTGCATTAAACAGACATGTAACAATGTCCCCGTTGAAGCGGGAACCAGCAATGCAACCAGTGTTGGAGATACCATCGTCATCTTCTCAACAGTCAACGCCACAAAAAGCTTCAAAGACAGCATCCGACTTATCTGATGCTTTCCCGAACGGGTACACGGTTATTCCGATTCAGAAGAAAAATAAAAAGTCGGATGCTAAAAAGGGTCGAGAAAAGAAACGACCGGTTTCCAGTCCAAACTACCCGGCAAACAAAAGTTCCAGAATAGAACAAACAGAAAATGCAATCCAGCAGATCCAAATCGCCCAAGCCAACCAAAATGAAGTCCTTCAAAAACTGGCCGAGCAAATTGGTCAATTCAGTTTTCATCTGGCGATGCAAAACTCAAAGAAATAAACCGTAAGGTTTCTACCTTCTAAAAATTCAGTGCTAGAACAACTGAAGCGATTTTCAGTCATTCTAGCAACCATACTATTTATAACTGTTATTTATTTCTGTACAGCCTATAAGTGGACTCAGTCCATCACAGCTATACCAATACTTGGTATAAATTATAGGGGGGGGGCACGTTCGTAATTATGGACCTATAGACCCGTAGGTCTATAGATAGTCGCCCAATCGACCGATCAGACTAATCAGATCACAGTCCGCGCGATTGCGGACCGTAATTGGTCTATCGGGAAATAGTGCTCTTAATAGGCCATGATGGACATCGCTCCATCGACCTGAAAGTCCTCCGAGGAGAGAGGGCGATATAGAGCTACTAGCCAGCTACCCTTGAAGTGGTCTAAGGGACCGGATACGACTTAGTTTCCGAGAGAACCCTGTCCGAATAGAGCCTCCAGTCTTTGGAGACCTTATTGAATATAGACCCGGTAGGTGGCACCCTTCATTACAGTACACAAATAATGACTTTAAATAAAAGGTATATCTTGTCAACCCTGTTGTTTCATTTGGTGCACGGCACTTTATCACGCAGAAAATGGTCATTTTTAGGCTCAAAGCCATGAGTTTTGATAGGGGGTATCAGATGATACTGTGTCACTTGGTCTAGGGTTGAACTACATCAGAGTGCACCGCTTTCATATGATTTAACATGTGAATCGGTTGACTAGGATGTGGTTCAACACGATACCAAGTGACACCGTCTCATCTGGTGACCCCTATATATTCCAAAGAATGGTTTTAGACTCAATTCCCTTAGTTTTTATATTTTTGAAATGGATGTTTAGATTTTGGAATTTAGGTGATATTGTAGCTTTTATTGATACCTGCTGGGGCAGAAATATTTTGAGAACAAGAGCAGGGAAAAAGGCGTGGGTGATGAAGAATTTTTACGAGACATTCATGCCTCAGAGGGTAGTGTAAAGCATACAAAATGATGAAAAATGATACCGAATTCTTCCTTAAACTCCAGAATTTTCGAATGCAAAAATTATTTATTTTGCGTGGGCGTTTGCGTAGAGGAGTATTCTGAAACCTGGTCTCACGCCTACGTTGATTAACTAACGACCATGATATGCATATCAAAATGATCAGTGGGTAATGCTCTTCCGAACAAGCCAGTTGATTTGGTATAGGGCGTTACAGATGAGACTGATACTTGGTCTAGAGTTGAACCAAATCAGAGTACACCGCTTTCATATGATTTAACATGTCAAGTGCAGCACTTCAACTGGTGTCAACTTGGGACCAAAGCTTTGACTCTAATCTAGGATTCACTATAGACACATCCTGGCAAACTCATCCATGATTCGGGCTGAGACATATCAGGAAAATTTTCCACACAGTCCTGATATATATTTGTTTTAGGCTCAATCAGACTACGGAACCCTTCCAGTTATTGGTTACGATCCAAATGATCATCATCACTAGTTCACCATGGGTCGCAAACATAACGCAGAGTGAAAATGTCGATACCAAATACAATGTTGGCAGAATGAGAATTTCCCAGGCACAAAATCATATCTAGGGTTTTCTCACAGAGTTGCGAATAGTGTTTTAGTGTCAGTAACCCTATCCCACTGACTTTTTAGTTATTACCGCCAGAATAAAATAAGTGATTACAGTCAACATCACTGAAGTCGTTGTGTCTGTGGCCAAAAGTCGTCCGAAACCCAGGGGGAGTAAAATCCTGTAGTACTAAGAACCACTAAGAAGTTTTAGTCATATTTGCCATAGTTCACGTCAATGGTTATTTAGTGGCGACTACTTAACACTTGCGCGTTTTTTGGTCAGTTAACTGACAAAAGGGTCTAAATCGAAGATATCACCCACAAGATGGGGTCATAGGTAAAAAACGTTCGATTAGAGTCCCCCTAAAATTTTACGGCGAATCATTTGGTGAAATAAAAAATTTTGGAACTGAAATTTTTAACTTCCGATAAAAGCGGAAGTAGACCGGAAGTGACGTAATTCGATCGTTAGATAAAGTACTGAGAAGTATTTAGTTCTAATGCTTCTGATATCGCTGTTATTCTGGCCATGTCAGTTTACTG